>JAQGAU010001255.1:0-20230 GCA_034698045.1 Paramacrobiotus richtersi | reverse complement strand
GAACAATGCACCTGTTTTTTTGCAGCCGTTGGGTGAAAGGGGTAGAGAGAACACTCACAATACAATAGAGCAACCATCTCTATACCGGATCCACATAACCTGACAATTATCACGTGCGCAGGTGTAGAGAAATATTGGGAATTCGGAACCCACCAAAACCACTGTCTACATCCCGGCTTGGGGCCTTAACTACGACAAGTTTCAGCCACCCTGAACGACCTAAGCGAAAGAGTGGAATACGCTGCTATACAGCACACTGCATGGCCCCATATCTATAAATCACTACGGGTCCGCGCGCAGAGCGACTGTTGCCAAAAAGTTACTTGCACATTACCGGGCTGAATTTTCTGAATGATGTTAAATTATTGGTGAGAAGACAGACAGTGTGTTCAACAAGACAACAAAGCTGTAACCGGAAAATAAATTCACATAATGCGACCTTTCATTACTTGATTCAACAAATTGCAATGCTAGAGCAAATGCAGAAAGAGGCTTTCTCGTTTGCATAGTACAACAAGGAATGAGATCCTCTCAAACTGGGTTGCCTTACGGCGCACCAGGATGCTATCGGCTGTTATGGTGGTTCACAAGGTTACGTGGCTTATGCAGGAGAATTCGGAAACACAGACGAAGGTCACACTCATCAAGTTTATTCAAGATTACAATGGGAAAGTCGTTCGTAAGAAAGAGGAAACATTTATCAGCTAGCTCGCTCGAAGAATGAGATGCGGAACATTTTCCGATCTGGCAAGGCCGGTAAGCGGCCATGCTAATGCATGTGTGAGCGGCTATCAAGATCAAGGCTAGATAAAGTTAAGGGAAGTAGAGAGAACAGGTAAACACGTATCAGTAAATGTACGACATACAGGAAGATCATTTTTTACGCTATAATAGCTTATTTATTTACATAGAACAAAAAGCACAATGAAGATGAATAGATTTTCACCACTGCGATATATATACTAATCTATGTTTTGTGCTGCAGCAATCGCTTAAGGGTTTAGTTCATCCAGCAAAACTGTGTCCCATGTCTGGAGAGGAGCAGGCGCAGTAATGTTCAGCACGCCAGGCATCACTCAAACCGCACCGCCTCATTTCCCATAAATCAGCACACTTTCTTCCACCCGTACCAGGCAGTCGATTGCCCAAACTGTCCCCATCTCCTCCAACCTCTTCTCATACGTCCGCAGCACAATGCAGTTATAGATAAAACAGGCCAGCAAGGGCAGAAAACCCAGCAGTCCCAGGATAATGGGCCACTGGAGCGCAACCAGTTGCTTCATGGCGATGGAGATGATCACTTCCATCATGCTCAAGGCAAAAACAAACATAGCCGGTCCCTTGCAGCAGAAGTGGTTGTAGCGGCGGAAGCAGTGCAGTGTCAGTGTTTTGAGGGTCGCGTAGGCCGTAAGAAAGTGCTGAAGGTCGTTGAGGTAGATGCGGGACGGGAGCGGGCTGAGTAGGGTAGCATGCAGTCTCCGCACCCAGAAGAGGTAGTTGGCGCCGTTTAAGTACATGAAAACGCCCAAGGCCCACATGCCATAGGTCACTACATCCTCTATAAAGACAACGGATAGTCAGTCATAGTTACAAGAAAGCTTCTCGCTTCGCGTTCGTTCCGGGCCACGTAAGAGACCGTATAGTTCTACAACGCTTCAGTCACATTTCCTTCCGATAAAACAGGCCAAGGTGACAGTGTCAAAGGTTAAAATATCCTACAAGGCTGGAGGCAAACAATTAGACACTTTAAGTTTACTCTCCAACAACTCCAGACCTGTTTGTCGCGGTGTTCTCGGATGTCTTCTTTCTTATCTATCGTCGTAATGTTTACGAGTTTTCAAGTGCTGCGTGAGTTCAAATTGCTGTCCTTACGGAATGTGAATTTCGGAAAGAGAGAACGCTGATCGCGTCTACTCAGGTCTGAGTACCAGGGAGTGTCTAGTTATTTGTATGGCGCGCGAGGCCCGTCAAAATGGAAACAACTCTTTAAAGGCTTTCGTTAAACAATTCACCCAGAACTTTAGCGAAACAGCGATCTTTAAACAGTTGTACCATTTTGACGGGCCTCGCGCTCCATATATTTGAACCGTCAAGTCATAGTGTCTAGTTGTTGACCTCCTCCTAGTAACAATCGTGAGCGAGTACAGCATCTGACCGGACAACAGAAGTCCGGTGGTACAGTTAACGGTTCTGAATATATACAAATCGTAAGTTATCGGACCGCTATCAACAGAAGTACTAGCACACGGTATCTTCACTAAACCGACTAACCGATAAAAATTTCGTGCCTACAGCGACCCCAAATAAGACCGTTTGCAGCGCTTACGTGTATTCATCAGTGTGCCGGTTAAAACATGGATAAGGATGCCCGCCGTGAAACTCACGCCCATCTGGACAAACATTGTACTAAGCATGGCGGAGCGCACGCCGTTAATCGGGGCGTCAGTAGAGTTCACTTCCTCAGCCGTCATCGTGCGAATCTTCTACAACTCTGGAAATAATGCACACAATAACCACAACAAAATGTATGAACGTTTGTCTACTGATTCTGGTTCCAGTAAACAGTGCTGAATTTCCTTCGCTGATTGTTAAAAAAATGGTCGCACCTCTCACTGATCACGCTCAACTCGGCATGGCCCTAGCTGTAACTCTGCGTGATCGTGGTAGCGTAACGTAGGCTGGAGATATAACAGCAGAATAACAGTGCAGTCCGATAAACATTTCCTGGCAGTCAGAGGCAACAATTGGCTCGTAGCTGTTGCCGGCTTCGCATACTGTATAACACTACATGGACAAAGTACCAAGCATAGGATTTTAAGCCAATCGGTCGGCTTCTGCCGATCATCGCAGTGCGGACAGCGGAGATGTCGTCATATCTATAAGAAACAACACTCTTGACTAGCAACATTTTCTATGTTTCTTGTAGTATCTTGTAAGTATGATCGTATGGTACGTACACCAGTCTCAAATTCCATAAATTTTGGTCACCGATTCGCTGAGGCATTGAACAGCAAGGAACATCATAATATTATGACATCACTGTATGATCTGTGCTGTCGCTGTCGTATCCATATGCTGTGTAAAATACTTCAGAGCTCCCTTGGCTTCCCGTATTTTGCCTACTTGTAAACGACGGAACAAGAGGTTTGGCCGTATTGTAGCTGGTGCTGAGCTGAAGCGTCGGGTCAAGTCGGTGCGGGGTGGACTAAGGGGTTTCCGGTTTCGTCTTAAGCCAGTTAGCCAAGACGGGTCGAAACAGGGCCAGCGCGCAGCACAGAGTGATAACCGCTGATCAAGCTTCGTTGTTACTCCTCGTAGGCTGTCTTCGCCCTGACCATGCGGAAACACCAAAGGCGATCCTTATCTCTGTCCCATCCAGTTACCTGCTCCAGCCAGTGCCATCGTGCAAAGTACGGTAATTTCAAGCTACCGTTACAGTGGTGGCAGTAGCAGAGCAGAGAAGATGGAACACGGCAAGCTCGCACTACAGGCAAGCGCCAGTTTTACGTTAACGTCCGGCACATGCAGCGAGACTACCAGCAAGTACAACTCTAGGAAGGCGCCAATCCCTCTGCTTCGGAGATTCCTCCTGCCCTCTTCCATTAGGTATAGGGCCTTCTATAGGCGGTACTGGTGACATCACGGGCCTCTCAGTCCAAGATTATGCCGCAGTGGTTTCGTCTATTTGCTCGCGCAAGCTGACAGAAGCGCAATTTATACGAGTCTTTCGAATACCAAAGCCGATGTAATTTTGCTAAGCAACTGCATCCATAACGGTATTGCCATAAGTCATTCCACATAAACCTGCAGATTTAACGGCATTCGTCCCTTAAATAAAAAATTTCCTGCCGCAAAGCAGCTGAAGAACGGAAGCTCGGAATATGTGAATCTCGGACTTTTGTATTTCAGTCATTAGAATAGCAAATTTGCAGCCAAGGGAGCTTGGGCCTTGGGGACCCCGTCAACAAAAGATTCTCATCAAAAGGAACAAACCGGCAAAGGGAGGAAGCTCGAGTTTCTATTGCAGCGAATAAAGATTCAGCGCGGAAATGCCGCATGTGTTTTGAATACGACTTTTAAGGCGATGGATGCCATTTTTATAGTCTACTAATTGTCTTACATGCGTAGGTGACAATTGCATATATTATGGACACCTTGGCGCAATCATTCAAACGTCGACTAAAAGCGAGTATGATATTTTGCCGATTCTGTAGCCGTCGAACTGACAAAGGAAGTTTCATTTTGAACTTATTTGCTATTAACTTACGTACGTGGTTTTCATCTGATGTAGCCGGATACCATCTGTGTCGCGCCGCGCTGTGTATGTGCGATTAAAGTTTATGAATTTCGTTCCTGTGCTATCGGTTTTGGCAGGAGCGCACTATCTCGTGTACGATGATGATATGATGATATCCAAAACCTCAACGCACGGCCATAGATAGCTCCTTGACCTTTTCCTCAAGAGAATCAGGTTGACCGGGAATGTGTTCTGGCAGCATTTGCCATGTTTTTATAACGAATGTGTAAGATTCGTCAAAAAAATACATTTGCCCATAACGACTTTTCGTACTTTCGCAGACATCGTTTCTCGTGTGCGTGTAGTTCTGCTTTATGGTGGATGAGCGAAGACAATGTGCGCGAAAATAAATGGAGAATGTATTCTCCAGTATCCCTCATGCGTGCACTGTGTAATAAGCAACAACTGTTCGGCTTTCGGCTTAGCAGTCAGCGAGAAATGGACTCTTATCACAAGCACATCATTTCCTTTAATTTATTGAACTGAAATCCAAACCATGGCCACTACTGTTGCAAGCAAAGTTTCATATTCACAGAATAACAACAATCATTGAATTCGAACTCCAGCATCACGATAATCTCTGCATTTTGTATTGTAAAAAATTCACAATTACTTTACGGAATTAATTAGTTCGCAAACTGGTGTCCAGTGTCTGATCAGACGTGGACACAATACAGACACTGTTGGCCTTTTCCGGCAGAGCTTCGGGACTAACCGCCTCGCGCTCACCAACCAGCAGCGTTCCACGACGTGCCTCTTTCTCAAAATGTAGACTGACTGTCCTCAGTGTCTCCGCATACTTTTCCAACACAGAGCGGTTGTAGAAAGCAAACATCAGCAACGGAGCCAAGACCACCAGTCCAAAGATAATGGGCCAGTGGAGCAGATCCAGTCGCTTCGTGGTGATGGCGATAACCACTTCTATTACGGTCCCGATGACCACCACACCAGCCGGCACGGTGCAGCAGAAGCGGTTGTACCGGCGGAAGCGCAGCAGGATGAGACCTGCGACTGTATCGTAGTCCGCGTGAGAACTGGAGAAGGTTGTCCACGTCGATGCGGGATGGCAGATGGCAGGATGTGGTGGCACGCAGCCCGTACACAAAGCAAGCGGCTTTCAGGGTGTGTAGATACATAAGACCGCCCAGCATCCAGATACCGATAGCGATGACCACCTCGCCCTCTACAAAGCCAAGGACTGCTCTTTAAAGCATCCAAAGTACTGTTTCTGATATTTCACAGAAACCTAAGCAGACCTCACATATTGTTATCTCTTAGCGAGACGCAGGGACCGTCTGTATATTAGTTCGTTTGGATACACACAAAAAACTGACTTACGCAAGTCCTTTGTGTCATGCCGTATGGGCGGCTTGCTTATGGAAGGCATACACGCGGCCCACACATGGATAAGGATGCCCGCGGCGAAACCGATACCCATCTGGATGAAGATGGTGCGACGCATAGCGGAGCGCACTCTGTTAATCTGACAGTCATTGCTGAGTTCCTCTTCAGTCGTCATCTTTTGGATCTTGTGACCTTTCTGATCTTTCGTTCCTTTCTGGCGGCAGTGCACCGAACTGGCGGCACTGAAGTGTATTGATACAATAGAAGCATAGAAGGTAATTACATGTAAGAATATCGCCGTGTACAGTATGTAAATGACCAATTTGTGCAATGATTTCGGTGACGTGGTCGCCAACGTATGTATATGTATTGCGGAATTTAACTAATTATCATTGTTCCGGTATATTAAGTCCATGTGCGTTCCCGACGCACTGATCGTACAGTGATGTCACATGATGTCACTTGCTGCTCCGTACGTGCCCTCGGGGAATTTGCGGCCGGATTGAAATTGCAACCCACAGCTGAGCACGTGTTATTGCACTATCAGGTTACACAAGAAAACGTTCACTGATGTCAGTCAGCGGTTCGGCCGTATTGTTTTCCGCGGATATGACCATCTGTCTGCTGTGCAATGAGCGCCAGAAATCGATTGATAAACATCGAGTCAGAGACTTGGTTCGCATTTTGTCAGCATACAATCATGCATGCATTTTCATGCATACATTTAAAATCACGCATTTTCAGCTTACGTCAAATCGCCGACAGCGAGCCGGTTCTCTTGAACAGTTATCAGCATCTTTGGCTACTCGATACGCGTTTACAAAGTTCATGTTGGGACCATAATTCTGTATGTAGGCACGTTACCAGGCTGTCTTATGTTGGCTTGTATTACTGGTTTCTGCTTCAGTAAACGGCAAGATAAGTAATCGTTTTCTCAAATAAGTTTTAGTAGCACTAAACGACTGAAGCGAAAGAGCGGAATACGCATATCCGTGAACCATCTTTGGTCAGCGGGCGACGTGACAGTTGCCAAAATCAGCTGTACATTATCCTGTGTTATGCTGTAGTACCGGGATTTTAGTTCTGACAACAGTCCCATCGCCTGTAGCCCTGCACCACGACTTCCGCTGACTGCGGCTCTTAATTGATGGAACGACCAAAATGCAATGTTTGCGCGAAATTCAGAAAGAGTCTCCGCATTCGCATAGATTATCTGTTTACATATAACAAAACAATAATGCTGATGGAACAGAATTTCATCATCGTGGTATATATACAGTATGTAATAAAAATTTCGTAGTGCAGGAAGTACAACAATTGGCTAGGGATATAGCTTATCCAGTAAAATTGCGTCAAGTGTTTGGAGAGGAGCAGGCACAGTGTTGTTCAACACGCCAGGCAGCGCTTCGAACTGCACCGTTTCATTTCCAACCATCGGCAAAGTGTCCACACGTACCAAGCAGTCAACAGTCCACACTACACCCGTCTTCTCCAACCTGTCTTCATACGCCCACAACATAACACAGTTGTAGAGGAAACAGCCCAGTAAGGGAATGAACGCCAGCAATCCACAGATAAACGGCCAGTGGAGCGCATCCCATTCCTTCAGGGCGACGGTAATAATCACTTCCAGCACGCTAAAGGCAAAAACAAATCGCGCCTGCCATTTGCAGCAATAGTAGTTGTAGCGGCGGAAGTAGTGCAGTGTCACTGCTTTGAGGGTCTCGTAGTCCGTTAGAAACTGGTGCAGGTCGTTGAGGTTGATGCGGGACGGGAGCAAGCTGAGTTGGGTAGCATGCAGTCTCCGCTCCCAGAAGAAGGACTTGATAACGGTTAGGTACATGTAGGCGCCCAGGATCCACATGCCATAGGTCACTGCAGTCTCTATCAAGACAAGGGATAGTCAGTCATAATCACAAGTACAGTTTTCGCATCCCACTCAGGTCTTGCAAGAGATAGTATGATCCTACAACGCTTCATTCATATGTCCCTTTAGAAAAAGCAAAGTTTTGAAAATACTCTCAAAAGATCATGAGTTAGCACAGCATTTTATCGGATAACAGAGGTCCGGCGGTACAGTTAACGGTTCTGAATACGACATCTAAAGCCGGAGGCCAACAAAACCAAGCACTTTGTTGCTTACGGTTCCAACAGCTAGACACTCCATGGTATTGTGTGCAGACTGTGCTGACAAAATAGGACGATAGAGAGAGCGATAAATAGTGATTCTCGGTTGATCAGCTTTTTGCCCTCCGAGATTCGACAAATCTTTCACTTAGAACACCAACTCACTCAGCACATGAAAAATCCAGAAAACTTTCGACGATAGACAACAAAGACCTTCGATAACAATGCGCCATGCCGGTAACTGGGTGTCTTGTTGTTCGAACAGCAAACTAATTGTTGGCCTCCTATATTTATCTCCATTGATTAGTTGCCTCAGTAAAACTTAATCGTCACACACCGACCCCAAATAAGACCGTTTGCATTTGCAGCGCTTACTTGTGCTCATCAGTGTGCCGGTTAAAATGTGGATAAGGATGCCCGCCGCGAGACTCCCACCCATCTGGGCACGCATCGTCCGAAGCATGGAGGAGCGTACGCTGTTAAGTGGGGTGTCATTAAGTTTTAGGTTTACTTCCTCCGTCGTCATCGTGCGAAATGTTCCGCAAAATATCTTTTGTTGAGCTCTAGAAATAATGCACAAAATGACGAGAACGAGATAGAATATCTGATCCACTAGTAGTGATTCTGATTCCAATAGCGGACAGCGCTGAATATTCTTCCCAAATTGTAAGGAAAATAGGCTAGAAGTACAGCTCTCACCGATCACGCTTGTCTCCGCCTAGCCCTAGCTGTAACTCTGCATGATCGTCGGTGAAGATTGTTGCAGCAGAACAACAGTGCAGTACAATAAACAAAATATTTTAATGACAGTCAGAAGCGACAATTCGCTCGCGGCTGTTGCCGCTTTCACAAAGTTTATGATTATGACTATACATGAGAATAATACGAAGCTGAAAGATTCAGCCGATCAGTCGATCGCGTTGCACAGAAATCGTCATATCTGTACGAAACAACACTCTTGGCTTGCAAACATTTTCGATGTTCGTTGTACAATGTACGTACTTAGTTGCGAATTTCTGCATCGTCACTCGCTGTGACATCATACAATTATGACATCACTGTACGATCTGTTGCTGTAATATATTCGCTTATCTGCGTACAAGTTGTTGCAGTATATCTGATGTACAGAACACTGCCCTTGGGCTTTCGCTACACCTTTTGAAGCTTTATTCTCTCACAAAGCATTTTCATGAAATGAACGACATCATACATTAGAACAGGAACTGCAACATCACGAAATACTTCGGATTTTTAGTGCAAAAGAATTAACAGTCACTTGATGAATTAATTATTTTGCAGAATTGCATCCAGTGTCTGCTGTACAGTTGGTACAGTGTACGGGAGCGCTTCAAACGTCACCGCGTCGTTCTGACCAACTGGCAACTGTCCCCGCCACATCCCGCTCTCCAAGAAACTGTTCTTCTTCATCTTCTCTTCATACTTTCCCAGTACAATGAGGTTGTAGATAAAGAAGACCAACAACGGAAGAAACGCCACCAGTCCAAAGATAATGTACCACTTAAGCAGATCCAGGCGGTTGGCGAGGATGGCACTGGGCACCTCCGCCAGTGCACCGAGAAAGGTCGCCAATGCCTCTACACCGCAACACGAATAGTTGTAACGACGGAAGTATCGCAGGATTAGAGTTCTGACCGTATCGTAGCTGGTGTCAAACTGGGGAATGGCGTTGGTGTGGGGTGGCGGCTGGGTAGAGCGGGTGGCGCGCAGTTTGTACATCCAAATGGTGGCGCTGAGGCTGGAAGCGTACATGCAAGCGCCCAAGAATCAGATGCTGTAGGGCACCGTATCCCCTACGGAAAGAAGGGACTAATCTCGTCTTGCTAGGTGTAAATCTCGTCATACCCTGCTTAAAGCATTACAGTATGTTCACTGTCCCCATATGCAGATACCGTGAATCCAGTACTTTTTAGTAATACACTATAATATATAAATTTGTACTGTACTACAGGATCGGGCCGCTCCTCCGGATAATTCGGCAAAAGCCGGCTGTAAAGCATACGTATTGACAACGTAAAAGCCGCTCAAACGAAGACGCTCTCCTCTCCAGAATTAATGAAAAGACAAGTAAAAGCACGTCAAACTAAGACTCAAAACGCCCAGGGCGGCTGTTTGGTAAAATACAGTAAATTAAAAAATGTACTGCTTTACAGAAACACAGCGAGCTCACCGATTAATGTAGCTGCCAGAATATGGATAAGTATGCCCGCCACCAGACTGATGACCATCTGGATAAGGATGGTACGAAGCATGGCGGAGTTCACCCTGCCAATCACGGCGCCATTGTTGAGTTCCACAATCGTCATCCTCTGAATGGCTCTGCACTGTTTTGAATGAATGCCTTCTGCTTCTTCCACAAACGCGGAAATAATGACGACAACGCGATGTTAACTTACAGTCTTACGAATACCTCACAGTGGGTATCACATTTTTCGTTTTCCTGTATGCAGAATCGAAGCCGTGTAAACAAATGCGGAAGTTTCTCCCACTGAGCTCGCCAACGCTATCTACAACAGAAAGGCCTACTGAATATTTTAATCAGCACCCGCTGTCAAATGTAAACACGAGCTGCTGGCCAGCCTGCACTTGCAGTAGTGCGTCTTTCATAAGGCTTAATATACAGGATAAGGATAACTAACTTGCGACACACCTTTTGCAAGCTGTACGTAACGGGTCGTACGACAATCTGGATTTGGTGCCGCGGTAATTAACACGGCAGCAAAGGGGGTTTAACGTTTCACGCAGGATAGCTGTATTAATCCGCTTACATAATTAAACCGGCGGATGACGCGTATGGAGGGACCCGGTACCGGGCGACCTTGAAACCGAACACAAGGAAGGTTCGCTCGTTTACTGCACACTGAATGATCGAAGCGAAGCCAACCAACATCGGATTTATGCAGCACCACTGGCCGCGTATCCTGTGGTCATGGATATTGGGTAGCGGATAGATACGCCACAGTCAACAGTTCTCGAGATAGGACCATTAACTGCCATATTATTCTTTGACGTGTAATCGGTAGGGCTGGCAACTGTGCGGTCATTTTACAGTTAAGTAGACACTAAACAACACCTTTTGCACCCAGCTTACCTGTGCATAAAGTTGCGCTTCCTGTTGATCGGCAACTTTGTAATGCATTTTTACACGATATAAGAACTAAACACTGGGTAGGCGAATGCAAATATTCTAGCCAGGCGGGCGCTGGTGAGTAGCTTCAGGCTTCGCTCCAAGCGCAGCATCCGCAAGTTTACTCAAGCATTTAGTTTTGTTACTTTGCAACGTAAAAAAATCACACCATAATTATTCTTGCAAGTACATAAGAGGCTACGCTCTAGCAAATCAACTGCGTTGAATAATAAAGATAAGGAATTTGAGCTGGGACTGCAGCACCATGAATAAAGGAGTTCACAATGCAAGAAAATCGAAAAGGATAAACAAACACCCTGAAGAATTATCTATTTCACAAAACTGTCTCAAGTGTCTAACGAGGCATAGGTAAAGTCCTCTGCAGCAGCGTACGAGGTTGCGCTTCCAACTTCCCCGTCTCAACCTCACCAACCGCTCGCATTTCCCGATGGATCTCGCTCTCTTGCCCAGTGTTCGTCTTCATCGTATGTGCATACTTCCCCAACACAATGAGGTTGCAGATAAAAAAGGTCAACAACGGAATAAACGCTACAAGTGCGAAAAAAATGAGCCACTTGAGCGGATCCGGACGGTTGGCGGTAATGGCATGGGGAACTTCCGTCAGAGGCGCGAGAAAGGTCATTAATGCCGGTGATCCACAGCATGAGTAGTTGTAGCGACGGAAGTACCGCAGGACCAGAGTTTTGAGCGTATCGTTGATGGTGTCAGAAGGGAGAATCGCTTCGCGATCGGTATGCGGTGACGGCTGGATGGACTGGGTGGCACGCAGTTTCCATATCCAAATGGGAGCGCTGACGGTGGATAGGTACATGCAGACGCCCAGGAACCAAATGCCCCAGGGCACCGTATGCCCTACTGAAACAAGGGATAATATTAGTGAATTATGCCCTGCAAAGCATCACAGTACGGTATTCTCACGGTGGCTGTAATGGAGATGCCGTGGATTCAGTATTTCTTAATGTGAAACAATCTAAATCGTACTACCCGCTCATTTCCTCTCCAAAATTAACAACAAAGCAACAAGCCGAGTCAGAAACAATCCAAAGTAAGTAAGTAAACGTTATGGCCATCTATTAATTTTTGGTAAAATACTGTAAATTAAGAAATACACTGCCTTCGAGAAATACTGTACAGACGGCTTACCGATCAATGTGGCTGCCAAAACATGGATAACGATGCCCGCCACGAGACTGATGCCCATCTGGATAAAGATAATGCGAAGCAAAGCGGAGCTCATCCGGGTAATCAGGGCGCTATTGTTGACTTCCACAACCGTCATCCTCTGAATGGCTCTGCACTTGTGTGAGCGAATATCTTCTGCTTGTTTTACAGCCGTTGAAATTATGACGACACCGCCATACTGACTTACTAGCATAGCATATCACTTGCCTGTGTTTTCTGTATACAGGAGCGACATCGTGTAAATACATGCGGAAGTGCTCCAACTGAACTCACCAATGCTATCTACAACCGAAAGGTCTACTAACTAAATATCTTTATCAGCACGCGCTGTCGAACGTAAACACTAGCTGCGGGTCAATATGCACATGCAGTGCTGCTTTTGTAGGGCAAGGTAAACAACTTGTAGCACCCCTGTTGGTTGGTCGGTGATCAGTTTTTCATTACCAAATCCCAAAACGCGCATACACTACAAGATTTTACTCTAGTGTGTAGTTTATTGACGTAAACAACTAGACCCTGGTTTGCGCCAGTCCTGAAGTCAGTAAAAATGTTCTCTATTCGCAAAAAGTGTTTACACAGCAAGAGCGAGCGTTTACACAGAAAGAGCGAACGAGCAGTATTAGACATGGAATTTCAGTCTTTTGTCCAGAAATAAAAAATAATCATCTCAAGGGTTTAATGGCTAAATTGCGTCCGGTGTGGGGATAATACCGTTCAATGAGGCAGGCAGTGTTTCAAACGTCACCGTCTCATCATCTCCAACCGGCAATGTTCCGCCACGTATCCTGCTCTCAATTGAAGCGCTGAAGTTCTTAACCTTTCCAAACACAATGTCCGTGTAAACATTTAAAGCGCTCGTCAATCTCGCCCCATACTTTCCCAGCACAATCTTATTGCAAACTTCTAAGGAGATGTCATCCGTCGATCTGTTCTCAAAGTTTCCCAGCACAATGTCATTCAAAATAATTAAAGCGCTGTTATTCGTCAATCTCTTCTCATACTCTCTCAGGGCAACGTAATTGTGACTATAACAAACCAGCAAGGAACCGACAGCCACCAGCCCAAGGATAATGGGAAATTGAAGCACATCCAGTGACTTCCCAGAGCTAATCAATAGCTCCAACAGAATAACGAAAACGATCACACAAGCTGAAACAGCGTAGCAGATCTGATTGTGGAAGTGGAAGTGGTGCAGGATAATAGTGGGGAGGGATAGAGTTTCGACGATCTCGTCGGTCGTGTCACACTGAAGAATGGCCTCCGGGTCCGTGCGGGATATCGACGGAGGCTGGCTGGAGCGGATAACATATAGTCGCACCACCCAGGCGAGGACTTCGATGACGATTATGTACATGTGGGCGCCGAGGGTCCACATGCCGATGGTTACCAGTTTCTCTGTACAGACAACTGACAACTGACACAAGGGAGTGAGGCACGCTTGCACATTGTATCACAGGTAAAGTAGAATTCCTGCATTACATCAAATCGGGGCCTCGCAAGAGGCTGCCTATTGCAGTTGCGTGATATATGGCAGTCACGAGGTTATAGAGAATATCCGCTGTCCGAAGTGGTCTTAGCAACTGTGTCCTAATGCTTTGTTGTTGCTACTGTATTGTTAGTTAGTTGGTTGTTTGGCTCGTTGCTGAGCGGTCATAATGAATAAAGTATTATGCCGCCAAGATACATTACAAGTTGGGACGTTAAACTAACGTCGTTTTGCCAGGCTTACCTGTGCTTATGCATGTGCCGGCCAAACAATGAACAAGGATGCCCAACGAGAGGATAATAACAGCCTGGACGCACATCGTAACCATTATGGCGGAGCGCACGCTGGTAATCACGGCGTCGTTAATCTTGCCTGTGTCGGCCCGACACACATCCCCGACACTGTCGGGGATGTACATTGCGATGTATTCGTTGATTTCGTCCTCGCCGTCGCTGACAGAATCGTCGTCGACTTCCGCCGCCATCTTCCGAATTTCTCTGCAACTATCGTGTGTTTAACTCCGCAACCAGTGCACAGAATGAAGACCACGAGAAATAAGTGCACGTAGCTGCTGATACAATATTCGCAGATGTACTGCATAGCGTTTACAGAATAATTCCCTCACTTTGGGGTGGAGATCACATTCGTCGCATAACTGTACTGTTTTTCTGTTCGTGCGCAGAATGACGCCGTGTAAACAAATGAACAAGGTTGTCCAATGGAATGGCTCCAGGAAACGTACGCTGCAGTCTGCAGAATCCAGTTAACTGTGAGAAAAGTCGATGGTGGCTGTCATTGTCTGGGCGCTTGACGACTATGGCACCAAATTTAACTTAGTCAGCTCGTAGCTGAAATAAGACAGCAGAAGAACCGGCCAGTCGGATAACATATTTGTTTGCAGTCAGAATCGAGAAATCAGCAATGGCTCGCGGCTACCGGCGATTTACGTATCGGATGAAACAGAATTACCGTACCGAACATCTTGACAAAGTACCAAGCCGAAAGTTTACGGTGATTGTCGGCTTTTGTCAATTACGTAATCGCACTGCATCGCACAATACAAGTGAGTCTTGTAATTGTACAATAGTACGTACGTACTCAATTTTGAATATTTTCTATTTGGTTATGAACTCGACCATGCAGTCAACTTATACGACATCATTTTGTTCTTTCTGTTCAGTTGTCATATCGATAATCAATCTGCTGTAGTACGCCCGTACAATATCGCAGTTTCCTTTAGTATACTATAGAGTCGGCAGTTGCGCTATTATTTCAAATATCTTGTCATAAAATCGTGTAGTTTTTCCATGTGGATGGATCTAATAACTTGGGTGGCAAATGAAAATATTCTAGTCAAGCGTAAATGAGTAGCTTCTCGCTTGGCTCTCGATCGGGATCACGTACTGCAAGATTTCATTACATCATTTACTTTATAATAACTGTTTATTAACATAAAAAGGTACACCATGTTATCGCTAGTGCATGTAGAAGACCGCAGTTTGTCATCCTCCCAAATTATTAGCACAAAATAAAAAACGATTTGATCGTGGACTGCAACATCACTAAACAATCCAGAGTGCAAACAAAACCCCACTAAAAATTAACAATCAGCTAACTGATTAATTATTTCGCAGAACTGTATCCAGTGTCTGATCCGGCGTTGGCTCCAGGCACGGGAGCGGTTCAAATCTCACTGTCTCGTTGAGACCCACCGGCAACGGTCCCCGACGTATCCCCCTCTCAAAGACACTATTCTTCTTCTTCAACTTCTCCTCATACTTCCCCAACATACTAACGTTATAGACAAAACACGCCAGCAACGGAAGAAACGCTACCAGTCCGAAGATAATGGGCCATTTGATCAGATCCATGCGGTTGGCGATGATAACGTTTGGCACTTCGATCACGGCCAGGAGAAAGGTCATCCCTGCCAGCATACCGCTGCACGAGTAGTTGTAGTGACGGAAGTACTGCAGGATGAGGGTTTTCCCCGTCTCGTAGGTGGCGTCGAACTGGAGAATGGCGTCGAGATCGGTGCGGGGTGGCGGCTGACTGGACTGGGTGGCACGCAGTTTCCACATCCAAAAGGGAGCGCTGACGACGTAGTATTCCATGCAGATGCCCAGGAACCAGATGCCTCTGGGCACCGTATCCCCTACAAGAGATAAATAATGGTGTTAGACTCCGCAAAGCATCACAGTAGGTGCCTGGGTATAGATACTATGGATTCATACTTCTTCCTGCATGCACTGTAAATACACCGTTCCTATCTACCGACCCAAGTAACAAGCGCTTCTCGTGATCGTTCTTAAAGAATTAAAGCGACCCTGCCTCGAAAGAAACCCGTATCCCGAAGTAAGCCCGTAGGATCTTATTTTATTCGTAGCGCATTTGGATATTAACCTGTACTACAATAGGTAATGCGGACTATGCACAGGGTAACGCTATCAAAACACATACATAATACTGCACGGAGAACGAGGTAAAAAGGATGCACAAAGTACAGCACAATCATTTCTTTGATGGATCTCGTACTAAAAAACTGCTTGTTGCGACTGAAAAAGGACATTCTGCCCCGGCCCCCGAGCGATCGATTTTCGAAAGTACTTCGAAGTACGATAAACCGTAAATACAAACATATTTCTTTCAGAACAACAGACGGCTGGCTGGCTGGCTTACCGATCATTGTGGCAGCCAAAACATGGATAGTAATGCCCACTGTTAGACTGATACACATCTGGATCAACATGGTCAGAAGCATGGCGGAGCGCACACTCCTAATCAGCGCGTCATTGTTGACTTCCTCAATCGTCATATTCTTGATGTTTCTGGACTACTCTCACCGAATAACCACAACTGCTGAAAGACCACCAGGAGATGAAACTGCAGATGTAGTAATACGAACATGCATAAAACTGGAGTACAATCTACTCACAGATCGGATTTCACGTTCCCTGCAAAGGCGCGCTGTTTACTGGTAGTTACTGAATGAGGTGGTGTAAACAAATGAGAAAGTTGCACGATGCGTCTCTCGCTGGTCTGGCCACAACAGACCGCAAGATCTCAATCAGCATGCACTGCCACTGCCAGTACTGCTTCCGTAAAGCTGAAATCAGATAGATAAAGATCTCGCCGTACACCTGTTGCAATGGACCGCACTGTACAATATTAACCTGAATCTGGTGCGTTAGTACCGTGCGTATACGTACCAGGTACATATCTGGTAATAAGTATAGTAAAATTTAAATGATAGTGGTACTTTTAGTGGTAAATAATTCATACTGGTGTACCGAGCGAACTGATCGCTACTTTGGACAGCGCTGTCCCATTTTGGGCCGCAGTTGTGTAATAAGAAGTATTATAAATAACAATGACATTTGACAAATTACAAGTTTTGGTGCGCGTTTCAACACGGCAGCAAAGTAGTTTTGACGTTTTCCTAAGATACCTTACGCATTGCAAATGTAACAATGGATACATGAATGCCTAACTCGGGAACTGGCGCAGACTGCAAGATCTTTCCAACCTTTAGTTTATTAACTGCAGAAATTACGGTAAACCGTGTGCTAACACGGTTTGTACGAGGAAGTGTACGTGCAAGTGTACGAGGAAGTTTTTAACTCGCACAAGTTATTTACATACAGAGAACTAAACATTAAAAACATCATGGCAGTAGCACGAATCATAATCTGTCCTGCTTGTAGTGCGAAAAATCCAAAAAGTAACAGTCAAATTAATTATTTTGCAGAATTGTATCCAGTGTCTGATCCGGTGTATGCACAGCACTGTTCGCTGCACCCGGGAGCGCTTCAAACCTCACCGGTTCATTCTGAGCAGCCGCCAACTTCCCGCGACGTGCCCCACTATCAAACACACTATTATTCTTCATCCGCTCCTCATACTTCCCCAACATAATCACATTGTAGATAAAGAACGCCAACAACGGAAGAAACGCCACCAGCCCAAAGATAATGGGCCATTTGAGCAGATCCAGCCGGTTGGCGGTGATAGCGTTGGGCACATCCGTCAGGGCCACGAGAAAGGTTATCACCGCCGGCAGACCGCAGCACGAGTAGGTGTAGCGGCGAAAGCATCGCAGGATGACGATTTTGGTCGCATCGTACGCGGTGTCGAACTGGAGGATGGCGTCCAGGTCGGTGCGGGGTGGCGGCTGGGTGGACTGGGTGGCACGCAGTTTCCACGCCCAGAAAACCGCTCCGAACATGGATAAGTACAACCACGCGCCCAGGAACCAGATGCCGATGGCCACCGTATCCTCTGGAAAGGTAACGCAAGGTTAATTCGAAGAAAGAAAAACGCTTGTATCACATCAAAACGGGATCTCGCAACAGACTGACTTTTTAACATTTGCAGATCGTTTCGGACTAACGTATCTCGTTCGCAGCTGCATATAGCCAGAGTCATTTTATGCATATATCGATGGTTTTTTACTGGAAAACTGTACTACAAACAGTCAGAACTAATCTTACGTAGATTGCGTACCGGAGTACAGATAGCGCGGATACTTGTTAGTGCCTGCATTTATTAGATGCGTCTACGTTTAATAATAAAAACTCGGAGGTGCACCGCGTTTCGACATTTACAGTACAGAATCTACAGATGGCTTTACCGATTATTGTAGCGGCCAAAACATGGATCAGAATGCCCGCCACGAGGTCGATGCCCATCTGGATAAACATGGTAACAAGCATGGCGGAGCGCACGCTGCCAATCAGGGCGTCATTGTTGACTTCCTCGATCGTCATCTTCTGCATTTCTCGTCAAATATCTCCTGTTTTTCTCTGCATACAGCGAACGTACAATGTAATGTAACGAGATAAAACTGCAGATGCAACAATCTGTGTAACGAGTTTATGGTACCTCGCTCATCCAAGGGCGGAAAGCCCATTCGCAGCACAATCTCGCTGTTTTCCTGTGACGCAGAATAACGCTATACGAACGCACGACCAAGCTGGTCCACTGGTAATGTCCAGTAGCGTACAGAGCGAAAGAGATTTATAATAAAACTGAAAATAGCGAAATGTATAGCGGCGCAACAGTTACATTAACATAGAAATCCTTACAATTAGTAGAAAGCATACACATCCATTGATACAGCAGTTTAACATGCGCAGCCTTTATTTTGAGACTGGTACTTTCTTTCCTTCGTTGTAGCAATCAAAAGAGCGCAGTATATCTTCACATACAGTATAGGCAGTATGTGAGTATGCGCATGCTATCGAAATGACAGCTACGGTGGCGGCGATAGGCAAATAAGTAATAAAGCAGTTCGTGATAACGTCCAACAGCTGTCATTGTAATATATGTATCTCCTGGTTCGGATTGCACAATCACTATCATTCCGATTGCACAGTCTCCGTATGTGATAAGCATCCCGACGAACGCTAGGGCATTCGCATTCGCTTGGCCTTATTGAATCATCCACTTTCTGTCGCATTCCGCTGTGATTTGCACGAAATAGGGTAACCACCACAGGAACGGTAGCATCGACATTTAAAAGACAGACATCTCCTTTCTATTGCGCCAAGAGTAGCCGATGGTCTTCCTGACTTCCTCCTTAGTTCTTTTAATGTCCAGTTATTTGGCGATTATGAGCTGGTTTGAGACCATAATTATGCTAGGAACTGTGTCCTCTCAGTGGCTCTCAGCCTCTCACAGTGCTTCATAGAACCCTAGAACGACAAACCTCAGCGTGCTC
This sequence comes from Paramacrobiotus richtersi, assembly GCA_034698045.1. NCBI lineage: Eukaryota > Metazoa > Tardigrada > Eutardigrada > Parachela > Macrobiotidae > Paramacrobiotus > Paramacrobiotus richtersi. The sequence continues at coordinate 909 of JAQGAU010001255.1, read as the reverse complement.
TCGGGACATAATGGAGCATACAGTTCTGGCGCTGTTTCTGGGCCACAGTCATCATAACATATGCCGATGGTTTTACTGGTGACAGGCAAGAAGTACTACTTGTGCATACGAAATCTGCCTACTGATGTATGCCGAAAGAACGCTAATTCGTCCGTAAGCTATGATTACCGATTATAAATTAAATCATTAAAAAACTTGACCGTGTTCGAAATGCATACGCGGTGCATGCAGATGGCGTTACCGATGAGTGTTGCGGCCAGACATGGATAAGAATGCAAGCCATAAGGTCATTGCCATCTGGATAAAGATGGTGAGAAGCATGGCGGATCGTACGCTACCAATCGGGGCAACATTGTTGACTTTTTCAATCGTCATCTTCTGCAGTTCTCGCGGAATATCTTCTGGTTCGCTCTACAGCCTCTGCACAGAACGACAACAGCGAAATGCAACGGTAGATAAACAGACTCATCATACACTGATATAATATAGGCAAAATAAAGTTCATAGGATGACTCTCGTTAACCCAAGGGCGGCAAGCCTATTCGCGGCACAATTTCGCTCGTTTCCTTTAGTGTGGAATCACGTTCTGAAAACAGACGAGCACTTGTTCTAGTGGTTATATAATTCCAGTAGCGTACAGTGCGGTTTAAAACCATTCATATCAGAACTAAAGTTTGGAGGTGTTACAGAAACAGAAATCCTTCATTGAAAGCATACACATACACACCTGGTGTAAGTGTTAAAGCGAGAGATAAGCACCGTGAAATTCTCTTTTTCCTGGTCACCTAACTAAACCCTAATGCGTGCGCTGGTCACGAACGGCTGAACTTTCACCCACATCTGCGTTCCGACGATCACAATAACGTTAATGCACTCAACCGATCCTGCTCGTCAGAAATTAGTAAAGTG
>JAQGAU010001254.1:0-20235 GCA_034698045.1 Paramacrobiotus richtersi | reverse complement strand
TGCTGGTACCCAGTCCCTTGCTGTTGGCGTCCGGTTTGCACTGCCTGGTCGAATGGGGGCGGTCGTCCATACTGTGAATTACCTTCGTATCCACCTCGGCAACCTCCACAACCGGCACCAGGACCTCCACGGCCTTGACCTCCACGGCCTCGACCGCGGTAGCCAGAACCACGCGGGTATTGATAGCCCGGCGAGTACGGCTGCTGTACCTGGGATCCACGTGCTAGGGCGTACGCTGGGTATTGCCTCGCCTTGCCTTGTCCCGACTGCTGCGTAGCCAGCTGACAAGCTATCACGCGGGGGTTCTGCTCCTTCGGAAGGCTTGCGTAACTACAATCGAGCGGGAGGACAACTCGAGCGCATCATTCCTTTTGCGTCCCAGATCCTCAAACCGTAACTTCATCTTGGACTTCCATTCTTCGTAGGTTGCTGGCGTCTGAGGAAAAGTGAGTATGGAGTTATACCACACTTTCGCTCTACCTTCCAGTGCCGTGACCATTTCGGTGCACTTTTGGTTGTCTGTCCAGCCGTTTGCCCCGGCGGCGATCTCATACTTCATGAGGAAACTGTCGATCTCATCCTTGGAGCCGCATTACCTCGGGGTCTTGGCTCTATCAGACCTCGGACGCTGTGCCATGAGAGCATCCGGGAGAGGCCGGAAGTTGATCGGTGCTTGGGCTGGGTAAGCCTGTGACATGGGATAACAATACGTGGTTGCCTGTGGTATCCCTGGTGGAACCTGGCATTGTGGAACCCCGTGACCCATCGGCTGTCCCTGATGTGGCTTTGGGAATCCTAAAGGTGGTGGCTGAGGATTCTCCTGCCTTCGCGTACCCTGGTTTGGTGGCGGAGGTGGGAAGCGGCATCTCACCTTGGCCTTTGCGTCTTCTCGCTCTTCCTCCCATGCATCCCGTAATTGTTTTTTTTTTAACTAGGCATCCGTCTGCGAATGCTCGGCGACATGCCCCTTTCAGAACCGCTGAGGTGATTTGTGGACCTCATGACGGCGCCGATGTCGACTGGATATTAACCCCACTGGGTGGTTGTTGTCCAATCTCGTCTGGGTGTTGACGAGCTGGAACTTCCGTCGACTGGCTAGTAGTGGTAGTCGTTGTCGTAGTGGTATTTCCCTCCTGTTGGGTTGGGATGAGCAGGTTCGGTGGTGTCCCATGCAACAACGTGGACCGCCTTTATATCGAGTCATCCACTGGTTGAGTTTCCTGGGTATTGGTACCCGACAGGACATCGGCACAACATCCGGTTGTGGCACCATACCATATCTATACGTCTGTGCGAACTTGTCGTCCTTTGGATGCAACGACGACGAGCTTCCGGTAGGCTTGATCACCTAAGCCAAGCTCCTGATCAACGGGTTGATGTGGAAGGAGCTCGGCGTGAGCTTCGTAGGGCTCGGCGTGGAAAGGTCCGGGTCCGTTAAGCTCTCCGAGGTCTTGTCTTCCTTCCGAGATCTGGTGGTTCGTGCCAACTGGGTGAACATGTTCTCCATATGGCCGAACATGAAGCCGGAACCTCCTCCCTCACGTCCAGTAACTTTTGTAGCTACCGGTGTTGGAGGTGTGCTGTAGGGAGCGGAAGGTTGTACACTCCCGGTCGGAGAGTCGGAAGGGATGCGGGGTGAAGCAGCGACCTCGTCCGACCTCACGGCCTCCTTATCAGCCACTTCGAGGTCCATTAGGCTGATGTTGGAAATGTCCCGTGATAAGGACACCACTTCCGGTTGGTGTGACTGTACAGGAACCTCGTCCGTAGTCGGGTCCGTTGAAGGCGTCGACGCGGCAGGGGTGGTTATGTAAAATGCCACCGATGGTTGACTTCCATTTCCTGTCGTCGTAGGATCTGGTATTACTAGGTCCTCTCGCGCAAACGACACCTCCCGAGGTTCCCGGTAGGCTTGCGTATTAGCCTTCTCGGTTGCCTGGGGTGTGATCCAGCCAATACAGTTGATACTGCTGTTGGTGGGTGACTTCCGGTAGGTCGGCATAAGCGGCTACCCTGGTGTCACGCTTGGGAGAGGCGGGACGTGGGAGCCGGGACCCTGGTCGGGGACCCGCGGGAGACGCGAGGAACACAGGGCTTTAGAGGCCCCCAGGAGTTGAACGCAGTGGTTCTCGACCTCCAACAGGCGTGGGTCTGGCCGGAGAGGTAAGACCACCGCCGCCAACTTACCGCACTACCGTTCAGCTCGTCCAAGGTGTGGCCTTGGCAGTTGGAGAGTCTGTGGCCAAAGCAGTGGTCCAAGCAAACCGGAGCCGGAGAGCGGGGAACTCCGCCAAGATTGAGTGCCACAAGTTTAAGGGTGGCTCTGACGTTACCGGGTTCCTCCCAGCGCTTCAAGCTCGCCACTGGAGCAAAGTCTGGAGTGAGATATGCCAAATAGCGGCCTTCGGGAACCTCATGGAGGGTGAGTCCCTGGACTGGTATAAGAGCAGGTTGGCATCAAATAACGCCCGAAGTTCATAAAGGAATGGGTCGACGACTTCACAGCTCGGTTCCAGGACAAAAACCTTTGTAACAATGCGCTGACCGAGTCGGAATTACGACCCCAGCAATGAGACCATTCAGCAGCACTACCAGTACATGATGAGCCTTGGCGACAAAGCCGGGTTCACCGACGCCCAAGAACGTATGGTTCCTTTTCTTTGGCAGGGTCTCAAGTGTTACCCGGAGATCTGCAAGGCCTTGGACGGCCGCGGACCCAATACCCCAGCCCATTTCTTGGCGTTCATCAGCGAGTACTGTCAGCATCACCCGGAGTACTCCGTGGTCTAGAACCACAGTGAACGTCACCCCGGGTACGTCATCGTGACGCCGATCTCTGTGTCCCAGGCTGTGGTGGGCGGACATTCTCCGCAGTACAACCCTTATAACGGGTTCCCGAACACCAATGGCGGACCAGGACTTAGCACCGGGTACCCACCCCGCGGTAACACCAATGGTAACGGCCGGGAAGGCCCAGCCAGAGGTAACTGGGGTAGCGGACAAGGGGGAAACCCGAACGCCGACATCAACTGGCAGGCCCTCAACGATTACAAAGGATCCGTCAGCGACCGCCAAAACACGTGCACCCATGCATGCAGGCATCCGAACCATGGTAATGGATTCTGGTGTCAACACTGTGAAGCCCCGGGGCACGACATCACCGACTGCGACAATGCCGACCTCCAGCAGCACGAGAACCCGATGTGAATAAAGTGGCACGACGCTGCTACCGGGGCGTACCGGATCGCATGGCAGTTTACTCGTTCACCGCGTGGAGGTCCTGGTGGGAGCCGGAGAGGCCCAGCCCGTGGCCGTGGAGGTAATGGTGGCGGCCAGAGACGTCGAGCCTACAGCGGTGGTAGCAGCAACGGCTTTAGGAACAATAACGGAAACAATGGAGGTAGTTAGGGAAATGGTGGTTCCAGGAACCCTAGTCGCCCACCGAACCGAGCCGGAGAGGCTTGGAACGGGCAGCAGGGGAACCGTGGAGCCGGGTATAACGGCAACGGAGGGTCGGGGAACCAGGGACCTCGGGCCGGTAGTCCTCAGGGACCCGTCAACGGTAACCAGTTTTCGGGAAACCAGTAAGGGCAGCAAGACCGGCTTTTGCTGAACCCGTGCCCCCGAAACCTCCAAACATATCCCAGGAAACCCTTGAACTGAGGAAATCTGACCGCGGAACCCTTGAGGCGGTGAGCCCGGGTGGTCGTCCAAGTGCACCCGCGGGAGACGCCGGTAGCGCTAAGGACCTACGCCCAAGTGGGGAGACTACTTCGTGCGTTGTTGGCCGGACACTTCAATACGGCCCACCAACTTCAACGCCTGCCAGTTGGTCAGGACATTCCAGCTCCCCACCTCCAGGAACCTTGACTGCTTTCAGGTACCCAAACGGAGTTCCTCTGGCAAGGCATGGCCCCAAACGTAGCACGGAACGTGCACTCCAGAGCGCGGAAAGCCTAAGAGCCGCCGGACAGGTAACTATCCCCCAGGGACTTCGGCAAACCAGCGAACCGGTGTGGAACAGGTACTGGCCTGATAGGTCGACCCAGGACAACCCACCGAATCCGCCAACCATGGACAATACCCGGAGAGGATACCACAGTCCAGGCTTCGACAAGGAGCCCTTGGTTCCTTTGCATCACCCTATTGAGGTGATCTCAGGAAGACCGTCTTCACGGTCAGGGGTTCGGCGGTAATTAGTCTAACCAGCGTCGGGTGATCCGGAGAGGAACCTGGCTGGGGGACTTAGGGATCTTCGAGATGATCGAAGAACCCCGAGTTAACACAGTCTCGGCAGCACCAAGAACCGCCGAAGAAGAGGCGGAGTTCCAGCGAACACCCGGCGAACTTCATGTGAACCCTAACTTGGCGGAGAGCCAGAGGGCAGAACTGAAGTCTCTCTCCACTAAGTTCCCGCAGGCGTTTCCAACAAAGCAAAGACTGACGGAGAGGTGAAGCTGGTTGAACATGTCATCGACCCTGGTGACGCTAAGCCAATAAAGTGTCGACCCGCCAGGAGCTCCTGGAGGGGTGAAGAGCTCATAGAGGAGCACGTCCAAGACATGCTGAACAAGGGTGTCATCCGTCGATCCAGTTCGCCTTGGAGTTACCCGTCGTGTTGGCGCGAAAGAGAAACTCCGATGGGGCGATGGGGACCCGCTTCTCAATCAACTACATAAAGTTGAACAGCGTCACCAGAAAGAACACTACCCACTTCCGAACCCCGACTAGCTTCTCGATGCCGACGCAAGTAGCAAATTCTTTGCGGGTCTTGATTGTTTTTAAGGTTTCCAGCAATTGAACATGGAGGAAGACTCCATCCAGAAGACGGCGTTCGCGACCAACGACGGGCTCTACGAGTTCGTCGGCATGCCGTTCGGGGTCTGCAACGGACCTGCGAGTTTCCAGAGCGCAATGGACCAGACAATAGCCCCATGAAAGGCAAGGGCATCTTCGCGGATCTAGACGACGTAATCGCCTACGCCAAAGATTGGCCAAAATTCATGAAGAACCTCCGCGCGGCCTTCGAACTCCTCTGCGAAGCCGGTTTCACGCTGAAGCCGAGCAAGTGCCACTTCGCAGCCAAAGAACTCCACTTTTTATGTCACGTCGTCGAGGAGAATGCTATCCGGACGGACCCGGACAAGATCCGCGCTATTAAGGAGTTCCCGAGGCCCCATGATGAAACCTCCCTGCGGTCCTTCCTTGGACTCTCGGTGAACTACCGCAAGTTTATCCTCGATTTTGCAGGTAGAACATCGAACCTTTACGCCTTGATGGAAGAGGACGTCAACATCAGGGAATGCCGGACGGACGTCCTCGGCTTTAGCATGAGTTCGTTGGACTGAAGAAGGCCCTCACCGAGGCCCCGATTCTTGCCAAGTTCGACCCGAACCTCCCCACCGTTATCGAGTGTGACGCAAGTACTTACGGTGTGGGAGCCGTCCTGAGTCAAAAGGGACACCCGATCGCGTATGCCAGTCGGCTCCGGAAAGACGCGGAGACCAGGTACGCGGTAACCGAACTCGAGTGTATGGCCGTGGTCTTTGCCGTAGAGAAGTTCCGACATTACATCGACTACATGGACTTCACGGTGAAAACCGTCCACCAGGCCTTGGTGAACCTCTTACGTCCACGGTTAATACGATGGTCCGAGCTCCTGGGACAGCATAATTTCAAGATCAAGTACAGGAAGGGCGAGTTCTGCCAGAACGCGGACGCCCTCAGCAGAAACCCTGTTGACGGATCTGAGTCACAATTAGATATTGACTATGTCCCATCCTTTGGAGATGAAGGGGTTGGAAAGATCCGCACGTCACACCCACATTACGGTACAATAATAAGTCACACAACATGTGGTCCGGAGAGGAGTCGTGGCACTTCCAAGACTCCCGTGGAGTGCCCGGAGAGGGCCCCCGGGGTCGTGACAGACCGTAACGTAAACTTAGAAGGTCCGGAGAGGGCCTGTGTGACTTCCAAAACCCCGTGGTGTGTCCAGGTACGACCCCCGGGATCGCGCTGAATCGCAATGGATACCTGTGAGGTTCGGAGTGGACCCATAGCAGTAAACAGGTGTTCGGGGAAAGTCCGGAGAGGACCTCCGACACCGTACTGGCTACACGTAGAGGTTCTGAGAGTCCAGAGCGGACCTCGAACCAACAGGGAACCCTCGTGAGCGGTCCGGAAAGGATCTTCGAGGTTACCGTGATTGACGAAACACCATTGGTCGACAAGGACTTCAGCGTCCCCGGCATTCGCGTGATTACGCTCTCAGAACCAGACGACCGAGATGACGGGACGGAGGACAACCATACCTTCCAGCGCAATGAGCAAATGCGCGACTCCGTCTTGGCCGACATCATACAGTCCCTGGAAGAGGAACAGGAGACGGGGTTCCCACGGAAGAAGTTTGAGCAGTATTGCTCGTGGAACGGGGTTTTGTGTCGCCTCTCGGTGAGAGATGGCAAATACAACCGCCGTTTCGTCGCCCCCGAACACAAGAGAAAGGACATCATGCTGGGCTTCCACGACGCGAAGTGGCGTCCCACCTTGGTCGCCGAAAGACCGAGGACCAAATCATTTAACGGTTTTAACGGGCGACCCTTGAAAAGCGCCTCCGCAGAAGCTGTCGCAGATTTTTTTTTGTTAAAGGTGATGCTGCCCCTTGGGGCTCCCAACATCATCAACACGGACCAGGGAACTCACTTCCGAAACCGGCACATGGAGGGACTCACCAAGACTTGGAGGTGCAACACCATTTTGGTACCGCGTACCACCCCGAGGACCGAGAACTTGTCGAAACGCAGATGCAGACCTTGGCGGAGTGTTTGGCAGTTTACGTTGCGGAGAGTAACGCGACAGACTATGACGACCTCCTACCTTGGGTCGTGACCTCCATCAACACCAGTCGCCATTAGGTCACCGGGTTTTGGCCATACAGGATGGTCTACGGACAAGAATACCGTAGCTCGCTCGACATCGTCAAAACGAAGATCCTTCAGGACTACCCGACTGCCCAAGTCTATATGGAACAGAAAGACCTTTACAGGGCAAGAGCCAACGAAATCGCCAAGATCCGGATCTCGGAGGAGTTTCGGCGACTGGCCGAGATTTACAACCGTTATAAGTCGTATCCGACCTTCAAAGATTGGTACCGCGTCGCCGTTCGCTTCCCACCACAAGCGGGAGACTCCCTGAAGCGGAAATTCGAGAGACCGTATAAAATCACGGACCTCTCGCGACCCAACACCGCTACCTTGGTCAACTGGGAGTCCGGAGAGGGCGCCCAGGAGATCTTGGTCAACAGATTAAAGCGGTTCAACGACCTCAAAGAGGATGAATAGAAAGCGATTCGGATGACGATCACCAAGAACCAGTTCGAGATCAACGGAAAACAAACATGGCGAGCGGGAGCCAGTGGAGCCATGTCACCGGGAGAACCCAAGTCGAAATCCAAGAAGGCCTCAAAAAGAGAGAAGGCCCAAGAACCTGCTACACGGAAAACTCGTAAAAAGCGCCGGAACCTCGAAGATGAGCATACTTCAGAGATGCCGGAGAGGTCCGCCGAGGTCCCTGCGAGTCATTGTCCGGAGTGGACTTTAGAGGTCGCCGCAGTAGATGGCCAGGAGATGGCCCAGCAACAGCAACAGACTTCAGTAAATGGTCCGGAGAGGGCCTCTGAGGTCGACGATACAGCAGAAACGCAAGGACCAGTGCTACAGCCTGGAGAGGGTACCAGCATGCAGGTTCCCGATCAACCAGTACCAAGCCACGGCCCACATTTCCTTGCTAAGCCTAGCTTTGAGGCCGGAGAGGTCCTCAGCGACGCCGGCAGTGAAGAACTCGACGAACTGGAGGAACTACCTCAGATCCCGAAAAACAAGGTCGCCAAACCTCGGAGAGAGACGACGGACGACGTACTACGAACACCACTAGACGTGGACGTTGATGAGTCAAATAACGCTTTGATTGTGGCGCTAAACAAGCGGCGAGCCACCAAGAAACCCACCAAGTTTAAGGACTTCATAATGTCATAGGACCTTGGCATTCGGCAATAGTCCGCCAAGGCTCATCAGACGAGCGTCTCAGTACAAATATGGAATACGGATGATCAGATGCGACAAGAACCAAGTGCGGAGAGCGCTGGGCCCGACCACCGAAATCGCGCGAACTCGGCCCGAAGAGGGTAGAGCAATAGCAACAGCAATCAACAGCTTAGTCCGGAAAGGACTAGGCCAAGCACCTCAGCGGAAACCCAAGAACCTTGACCAAGGACTCTACCGTTGCTGGGACTGGGTCCGGAGAGGACTAGGTCCCAAACTACGCTGCAACTGACGGCGACTAGCTGCAAAAGGGTCAACATAATTTAGGTCCCGGTAGACGGAGGCCCTGATGAGCAGCAACCCTTGGCCTGAGCCGGAAAGGCAGGATCTCGGGGAACTCTTTCAGTCAGGCCGGAGAGGCTAGACGCCAAAGATCTTGCTTGCTCTAACTAACAAACCAAACACCATCTATTTTCTTTTCTTCTCTTTTCTTCTCTTTCTTGTCAGTCGGACCGCGAACCCACTTGGAACTTTGCATGACTAACAATTTGCGTTGCAGGAAACAGAATGTCGGAGCAGTGCCCGAACTACCCCGCGTGCCGGCAGAACACGGAGACCCGACCTGGAGGACCTCGATACGCGTGCCTGACGCATTGTGTTGATGAAAATATGGGCGACCAAGACCAACTGGCGCACATCGTGATGTATGCAAACCAGGGAGCCATCCTGCAGTATAACTACTGCATGGACCGATGGCACGATCTCAGTCCCACACAGCAAAGGTGTTTGAAGGTCGTCTTTGACGTCAGCCGCCGCGAACTTGGCTGGAACCTGGCGCGGACCCCACTAACCGGACAATCGGCGCGTCGAGGGTCCACAGAATCTTCCGAAAAGGGAGGTCGCTACAGGTTTCTGTCACCCGGAGAGGGTGACAGACCTTTTAGTTCTTCGACACGAGCAACGTACGGGAGTCTTAGTCCCGTCTACAACGAACCACGATACCAACATCATAGAAGTAAAGACATTTACACCAGAATAGGTCGACAGAGTTGTCGGAGAGGCGACTCTGTCCCAGGTAGACATGCCCAACAGGAATCCCCACGGAATGTAACGTCTTCACCCAGTAAAAGACAACGGAAGGTCGAGATGCCGGACAGGCGTCTCGAGTCTAAATCAGTAACTATGGGTAACAACGACAACCTTAAAAGAGTAGAGGACACTCCTGAGAGGACTTTAGCGGTAACTAATATAGTGAACTTACCAGAAATGCCGGAAGCGTTGGCGGAGAGCCTTAGCAAACAGTTCCAGGCAATAATAAAACCGTATTTGAAGTACTTTGTTCCGATGAAATTAAGCGGATCGGTCGATTACGACCGACTTCCGAGGTCCCGAAATGGACCAGCGTACTCAGCGGAACCACTGACGTTTTACGCACTTCGACTGGCCGAAGATCGAGCGGTGCTGGCCGGAGAGGTCTCTCGCATACTCGCATCAAGAACTTCGAGCCAGCTAACATCAACACCGTTGAGCGAGGCCGAAGAGGCCCTCAACGAACCTAGAGAAGCGGGTGGAGAACCCGAGAAATTAGCGAATCTACTGGGTCTTGAGCCGGAGAGGTCTAGAACTCTTAGTATCGTCAGTAGGTCAGCTGAGGAACCAGAGAAAATACCTACAGCCTTAGCGACCTCGAAGACGAAATCACGCTTTAGCGGTCCGGAGGTCGATGAAACAACCCCCGGAACCCTGGAACCCACAGTTTTCTCTTCGATACAAGGTTCGGCGACACCTCTGAGCCCTGGAACACCAGTAACCAAGGAAAGTTCCAGGCGAGAAAGGCAACAACCACCGCGGAAACAATCCGACGTCCGGGAAGAGCCAAAGTCCCGCAAGGACCCGAAAAACCATGAACAAACAACATATAACCGAAAGGACTCGGAGAACCACAACGATGCACTAACGACACCAGTAAAGGGCAAGGCTAACGTCAATGAGGCACCGGCCAGATGTTTTTCTTTATTAGGGTCTTCGCGATCATCGGCGTCATCAGAGACCCAGGAAGCTCCGAGCATTCGAGACCTCCGAGATCCAACATTGTGAAACCAGATAACCCGATTACGGGAGTCTACGAATAGGAGAAAGGTGGAGAACCGACAGAAACCCTCCGGCCCCTGAGGAACCTAACGAACTACGCAAACGACAAGTTCTTCGGCGACCCGGCTGACAAGGACTGGGATCCCAAGGCCGACAAGTGAAGAACCAGGGAAGTCAGCAATGACTTCAAACTAACTCAGGGAGCCCGGAGAGGGTTGTAAACTGTAATATGGGTCCGGAGAGGATCATGTCTTTCTTCATGGGTCCGGAGAGGATCAGGTCTTTAGTTAGTTATGGGCTCGAAGAGAGTCAAGTCACTTCCCATGGGTTCGGAGAGAATCATGTCGTCAGTTGAGGAGGAACCGGAAGGTTCCAGAAGAACCTCACAACACCATCACCATCAACACAATGAACCAGATAGGTTCTTGACTTGAGGAGGGACCCATGCGGTCCCAGAAGAACCTCATAGTCAGAGGAGGGACCGGAGAGGTCCCAGAAGAGCCTCACAACTGGATTCGACGATTCCACACCAGGAACCGGTGAGGTTCCCAGCTTCGTTGAACAAGTACCGGAGAGGTTACAGTACAGAACCGGAGAGGTTCCCAGTTACCCTTGCTTTTAGGGAATGGCGATGAAGCAACTAACCGCACAACCTGACAGGACCAAAGCATTCATTGCTAACCAAGGACCAATGAAATCGATCCCGAGGGATAAAGATTTGTTTAGTTATGTTAATTGACGACTGTTCTCAACTAAACTTAAACTTAGTAAAGTTTCGGAATAATTCACATTCCTGTTTTCCGTCACAATACGATGGACCTTGCCGAATCGGACCAGGACCCGACTTGGACCGGATGAGGATCGTCACGCTGATGGACCAGCTCCGTAGTTTGGATGGTTGCCTGTCCTCTCAGATTCTCATACCCGACAACAACGGCGTGTCACGACGTTGGGCTAGTAGCGTGCCGAGGTGTGTGCCGGAGAGGCGCTGCGCTCAGCCGTTGCCTCTACTACGTGCCGGAGAGGCAGTAGTAGATGGCGCCATGGCTTGGCCGTTCTGGCCAATCGCGCACGTGCGCTCCGCCCCCTTTTTCATCTCGCACAGTTTACACTGTGCATCGATGGACCGTGGCGCACGAGCCGAGTGCTGCATCATCAGTCACGCCTGTACGGACCTGCCAGACGGAGATTAGATTGCACTCTGTGACTCGTGCTGTTTCTCCTTTCTTTTCTACCCATTGTTTGTCTGACAGTCAATAAAAGTCCCTTTTATCTCCTGTTTTTGTTGTCTGCTCTCGTTTCATCGTACCGATTCCACGACGACGTAGACCGTCGTTACAAAGGCGAAGATTGTTTGTTAAATGTTGGGGAACAGAGCTGTCGAAATTCTTTAAGCATACCCACTGGGCTTTAGCGTTCATAGTGATGCTGAAGCCATTGCACACATGGTTAGAATGTTACGGTTGCGCACACTTTCGCGGATTTTTTTATTACTTGAACGTCTTCAGTTTGCGGAGCTGCAGCCGACCGAGGGAAGAGAGAAAAAGAAAAGGGCTTAACTGCCCTATCTGACCGATTCATTGATCAACCAGTTAGCGTTTGACGCTGGGTAGTTGGGGATCGGAAAAAAATGCCGTTTTGGAGAGAACGAAGGCGCAGAAATCGCGAAGGCAGTGGAAATCCCGGGACTATGGAATTCCTTCAAGAACGGATAAGCGTGGAGATCCGGCGAGGGAATGAAACTTGCTCATGGGGACGGTCGACACATCCAAGGAATTGCAGGACGTATTTTTACTAGGTAATCGCACTCCGCTTTGTTGCGATGAAAGACCTAAGCGAACGGACAATAAAAAACGTAAACGTTACATTAAATTTTACGGTTTTACCTGCCAGTACCTCAATTTCATCGGATCACCCATTGAACACCATTTTTATAAAGTTACAAATCAACGGATCACTATTTTTTGTTACATCTTTTGGTAAAGGTATGGTATTGCTCTTCTTTCGTAATGTATTCTTCAGAACAGATGTTAAACCTTGATAAGTTACAATTTTGTAAAAATACCACAGCAAGTTTCAAAACTGGACTACAAAAAATGGATGACGTATGGTGGGAAAAGCAACTCGTGTTTTTTGGATCCCGTACACTACGACTGGCACGCAGTACCACAACTGAATATCTCTGGTGTCACCACTCGCGGTGTAAAACCACAGTAAATGGGTGAACCGGGTTTATTCTGGTATTTTGAAGCAAAATGCAAGAAATTCTGAAAACTATGCATAAAATAGCAATCTGGTTCACATTCGACTGATCGGTTGTTCAGGTCGGCACTTGACGTTGTGGAGTTAAAAAACTTCGTTGGAATAAGCGTTTCTGTCATGATGAGCGTTTGTCCTTGTTTTGAGTAGCTGTATTCCGCCGTGGTAGCTGTGCCACATCTTTTGATTTAGCTTAACTGGTTGTTTTCCTTGCATACTTTCTGTTGTTGGTCTGTTGCCTCGTGCAGTGGCTGCCACTGATTGTAACGGACGTTAAAACGAAGTAAACAATTCGATCATTTTGATTTACACGTTAATTTTTGGTACGAAGAAATATATATGCTCGTGCAGTGGCTTCGACACTAAAAGACGTTGACTAGAAATGCACCCAAATTAAAGCAAGTTCTGACATAACAATGTTGAACGGACCGGATCTGGAAAAATAATAAAGAAAACACTGATCTGCCGTCACGTTTAAGTACAGGCTGTAAAGCAGTGCCCCTGGATAGCTTGGCTGACTAACAACGTCACTGTACATTGCACACTGTTTTCGTAGTTGCATGTAACACTCATCAAGAGAATGTTAACTTTTTCGTGCCCAAAAATTTTTCGAAATGGCTCCGCGCAGATGATTCGGTTGAGCAGTACGATAAAAGTAGTGTTGCCAGTCCATAGCAACCCATTTAGTTGTACTGTGCATGTCCGTATAACGCATACATCTCTAATTGATTATTTTTTTTACCTTTTCTGATTTATATTTGGCCCCTGGGGGGCCGAGGCGTTCCAGTACTCTAAAGTGTATGACGGTGGGATCTTTGATTTGTAGATCAGATCTTCGTGTTACTTTATTTTAATCTTATTCAGAAAACAGACAGCATTCAATGGCCTACTAATATATGGATAAGATTCCAAAACGGAAAAATACACCTATGGCTAGATCCGTACACCACAAATTTTTTGGACGCGTTTTTTCGACATTATACAGGATAAATTACAGCCGACTACGCTTCGCTTCGCTTCGCTTCGCTTCGCTTCGCTTAGCAAGCGAAGCCGAGCGAAGAGAAAAATGCTGGCAGGGCAAAGTGGTTAAGTTAACGCTGCCAGTTTCCGCTTCATTCCACTGCTGTTTATTTTCCTCTATTTTGCAAAATCGTCATTCTTTTATTATTTTGGACTACAAATCCAGCAAAAATGGACAAGAGATCAGTGGCTCTAATTTTGATGTCAGAAACTTTATCTGATAGCGAGATCGGTGAATTTTTATTGCTCTGCAATGTGGAGAGGCCCCTGAGAACGCTTCTCAATCTGGACCAGATTTCCGATAACGACGTTCTTGACTGGTTTCGATTTCGACGGGAGGATCTGGAGCGAATTCTGCTGGCTCTGCGTTTCCCGCCAGTAATCCGCCTTCCAAATGGGTCCCGATATGGTTGCATGGAAGCTTTGTGCGTTCTGTTGCGGAGGCTTGCTTATCCAAATCGCTACACAGATATCAAGCATATTTTTGGCCGATCGAAGCCTGAATTATCCATGATTTTTACTTGGGCTGTTGAGCATGTGGATTCCGAATTCGGCCACCTTTTACGCTCCTTGGATTTATGCTGGCTTCAAAGGAAAAATTTCGAACTATTTGCAACAGCCGTTCGAAATCGTGGCTCTCCCCTTCCAGACGTGTGGGGTTTCATCGATGGAACATTCAGTCCCACCTGTCGTCCTGGAGAAGACCAGAAAACCTTGTACAGCGGCCACTATCGTCTTCATGGGATAAAGTTTCAAGCAGTTATGGCACCCAATGGCCTAATTGCCAACCTAGATGGACCCTGGGTTGGTCGACGTCATGATTCTGAGATTTTGGCGGATAGCGGCCTACTAGGCGATTTGCAGCTAAGGATGGATGCCATTGGGTTTGTATGGCGATCCCGCATATCCGATATCGGACCTTCTGGAAGGCCCATTCAAGCCAGCCAGAAACCTCATCGAAAGCGACTTCAACGAGGCTATGGCTGCCGTGCGAATTGCTGTCGAATGGGGATTTGGCGAATTTATCCAGCAGTTCGCGTTTTTAGATTTTAAAAAAAATCTAAAAGTTGGTTTGCAACCTGTTGGACTTTTGTACACTGTAGGTACACTTTTGACCAACAGTCGTGTCTGTTTGGGTTATGGCGGAAAAGTGTCCGCTTTTTTCGGTGTATCGCCTCCGCGTTTAGAGGTCTATTTGAATAACGCATTCCCGCAGTGAAACGACAGTCAGTCGAATTTGTATCAGTTTTTAATATAAGTTCAACAGGTAATTAACCAGCCAAAAGTAATTTTGGGGCGGAGTTACGGGCTATCAGGTGGAATCGCTAAGCGTGAGCCGTAAATTAACTTCGTTATTGTATTCCTAGTATTCTACCGAATTTCGTCATTATTCTACAGGTATTCCGCTTTCTGATGCTGTATTCCTCATATTCTACCGAGTGAGCCAGTATTCTCACAGTATTCTGCTCATATTGTCTGGGTTAATGTCCACTTGTGAAGTGTAGAATACACGCGGAATACCAGCGGAATACAGGCAAAATACAGACAGAATACGGACAGAATACGGAGAATACATGCAGATGCCATTGTTCTGCGACATTTTTTAATAACTGGTTATGGTTTGCCTTCCGTATCCTCCGTATTCTGTCCGTATTCCGTCCGTATTCTGTCCGTATTCCCCTTGTATTCTTTCCGTGTTCCGTGTGTATTCCCCGATGCTTTACAACTTGTTCTGGTATAATGTACGTATTCTCCGTATTCAACTTGTATTCTGGCGGTATTCTCGTTGTATTCCGTTGCCAGTTCAATTATTTCTTTTAGAATACGTATGAAATACAAGCGGAATACGTAGAGAATACGGGCGGAATACGGGAGAATACGTACAAAATACTAAACACGCATAGCCGAATATCGAAGAATACAATCCAAATACTGGGAGAATACATGTTGAATACGCGGGGAATACGAAGAATACAGAGCCCAAAAAAACGCGTCCTAAAAAGTTGAAGTGTACGGATCTTGCCATATCTAGAAAAAAAGCAATCGCTGTCACGAAGACGGTTATGCTGCACGCGCAACGGTAAAGAGCTGATATTGCTACTGTTGCTGCTCGCTTATTGCTGCAGCACTGCCGCCACATTACCATTTACCATTACATACGCGCGATTTTCGTGTTGTCGTCACCAAGATTGTGATTGGCTTGCTGATAACCAACAATTGCACCTCACATTTTAAATTTTCAAAACGCCTGCGCGGAGCTTTGCCCTTTATTTTTAACAATGACTCCCAGATGTTGGGAATTTTGTATTTGAATAATTCATAATTTATAAAAATTAGTGATCCTTTGATTTGAAACACTAGCATTGTGCTGAATGGGTGAGCGCTGAAATATGGTTTAATACTGGTAGATACATGTCTTGTACGGTACACGATAATACGTAAATACATGCAACTGAATACGGCTCACAGTCAGCGATATAATTTATTATATTGTTTATGAATTAGTTATGTTACGTTTTATGAGGTAATTACCTAGAGATTCTAGCAGAACTTAAACAGACGGGCCTCTCTGAGCCCCTTTCCTTTAGATGTGAAGGAGAGGGGCTCAGAGAGGCTCGTCTGTTTCAGTCTCGGTATGATTATGGGGCGCATAGCTGATGGCGTAACGCGCATTGTTCGCGATTCACGAAACAAAAGAATCTTCTGTTATGAAATATTTGTTCTTATTTGACTAATAACTCTGTTAACTTTATAGTTCTGCATACCAAAAACTAATCAGCTCGTCTACACCGGAATCTATCTTCTGTTAAAATCTGAAAAAAATCAGGCGAAAACTGCTTGAGTTATCGTACTTCGCAGAAATGGTTGACAACATCCATCTTTGCGAAACTCTTGAACAGGGAGGACCTCCGGTTCGCTTCGGTCGATTATTTAACGTGCATCAGCTGTTATTATTTCACGCTGTTTTTTATTGTTCCTCTTTCTTGTTGTGGGCATCATGAATGAGTCTCCGCATCATACTGACCCACGTACCTCCTGCGTTTTCGCAAGTCACGGACCTCTTCACCAATTACGAACTTACCAATGATTCCACTACATGGGAATGTTTATCCCTGAACTTAACAAGCTGATGAACCACTTAAGGATTACAGATGCGAAGATCGAACGATCAGTACATATAAGAATGCTAACCTACGAAATGCCTCTGCCGAATTTCCCAGAGCCTCAACCTTTTGTCGGCAAAGAATCGGTATACAAAGTAAATGAGATGCCAGCGTGGATCTCTGTACCTGCCTCAAGGCCTCGTGCACCAGGGATGTACACAATAACAATCAGGCCAGCGAATCTAGCTCACGCACCCCGTCGAACCCATCGCCGAGCTCTTCGCTGGTGGGTTGTGATCTGAACCAACATATTAAAATCGCGGACAATTTTGCAGTAACATCGAATTACACATCTGGTGTGCAACGAATATCCGAAGACTGTTCTTGGAATGAGAGTACTAGGCAGTGTCAACAAACGGTTCAAGCCACACACAACATGAAGACGTGTTGGTGTACCACGCCTTGAACAAAGTGAATTCAAAACCGTCAAAAAACACAACGGATACGTCGAAGCCAAGCAAAATGAGAAAGATGTGGACGTCAAACCATCGGTGTGCGTCTACCAGCCGAAGGTGATCGAAAATGAACTACATTCGCGAGAATCGGAAGCTATTGGAAATTCGTTAGTATACAGCCCATGTCTGTGGCCAACAAATGTTTCTGCGTAAGGGCTCTCTGTATTCCACCCCCACCACCTCTCCCAACCCCGTTTGAAATGTTACGTCCTTATGTCGCTCATAAACTGTTATCTTTAATCACTCTCAACTCCGGATGAATGTCTTGGATTAGTCTTTAGCTGATTCTTGCGCCTTGCATATGTTGACTAGCGGTCTTTTTGTACTAGCTAAGTCGCCAATCATGGTGCCTTTCAGTATCTAATTGTAGTCTTTATTGGTAGACCCAGATGTCGTACTAAAAGCCACAAACAACAATGCAATCAAATTCAACGACAACTTGTTCCATGCCGCGCGACATGGAACGGTGCTCGTAATCAACTAGTCGTTATCACTCATGTATTTTTACACCTAAATGCTGAAACAAAAACAAGTTGAGTGGCTTTCCCAGTTTTCAAAACCAACATTCTGTCGATCTCTTTCGACAACAAAAAAATCACTTCAACACCAAGCTCCGAAAGATTTGCCACGAAAGGGGCGAGGTTGCAGCGGTCCAGACACGTCCGATATTTTCAGAGTTTACGCGCATGGGCCTCTTCCGCGTCAGCACGTGCGCATTTCGAAGTAGCGCCTACACACGAGTCAAATAGTAACACGCCGTACCAACGATTGTCCACGAAACCAGTTTTCGCGTTTGACGCCATCGGGACGTTTATTGCATATGACCAGCTGGTTCTAGATACGGTTTCATTTTCGCGTCCTGAAGTGATCGTAGCACTGCATCATTAACGCAGTTATCATGCGAGCACAAAAGGGCGGCACTCTTGATATTACAGCCCGTGTAGTCTACGGTCCGTCACTTCTTTTCCGCATTTATTCCAGTTATTCCACTCCACAATCCTTGCCCCAAGCCAAACAGCAACACACGTCCCGAAGGACTGGTCATCCAGCCAGCTACCAAACATCTTCGTTGGGAGGGCATTTAAGCAGCATCCGGCATATTTCTAGCTAATCGCGCGTAGACGAGCACCAGCACGCAAGCTGTTACCGGCTGTTGATCTGTAGTGAGCACAGTCCGATCTCAGCCGTTCCCAGCGTACAACCCTGTATCCCGCCTTAGTCGAACCATGCATGGATTATTGTTCACGGGTTTGGTTGGCGGAGTCTTTGGGAAAGCGGGAAAGCTGAAGAAACGCACGATGCGGCCCTTAGATCAATCACCGATTACAGCATGCGGGTAACACCGGAACTGTATCGAGAACTGGGTGTGACACCAGTATTCCAGCGATGGCGGGAAAAGGATGCTGTACGGCTGTACAAGATCAGGAACCGGAAGACTATCAACGTGGCGACTTCCATGGAACAATTGATCCCGTTCAACGATACCAAAACACGGTACCAAATCCGCCAGAAAAGCGAATAGACGCCACTGCGAAACAGAGCATTGGAAAGACAATTTTAGTTTTCCTAGTGGTTCTGCAGGCGGAGCCGATGGTGTACGACCTCAGCATCTCAAAGACATGCTGAACAATCGAGATTCTGTGGATTCTTCCTTGTGCGTTGCTTCAACAAAACTTTCTAATTTCATGTGTTCTGGTAGAGTTCCCGAAGCACATCCCCCACTACTGTTTGGAGCTAATCTGACCGCCCTACTTAAAGAGGATGGAATGTGCGCCCAATGGCTGTGGGTCTAGTTTATCGCCGTTTACCAGCGAAAACGGCAACAGGCCGACGTATGAAGGATGCGGATAATTTGTTTCGTCAAGAACAGGTTGACTGTCTGGTTCGTGGGGTAGCGGAAGCTGTTGTCCGTTCAGAACGGCAATATTTGGATGAAGAGCATGAGGGAGTTCGAGTAATGTTCAAGGTTGATTTTCACAACGCGCTCAACACGATACGCCGCGATGTCATGTCGAGAGCTGTCAAGCAGAAATTCCCGGAGATTTACCCCTTAGCATAGATTGCGTATGCTGCGCCATCTATCCTGTCATGTGGATATGGCGGTCATCGGATGTCGTCGGCCTCCGGCATCCAGCAAGGTGATCCATTCGGCACTTTTTCATACTCCCTGGACACGCAGTCCATGGTGGAAGGACTTAAATCGGAGCTCAGGACTTGGTATCTGGATGATGTCACTCTGATCAGAACCGTGGATGAGACTGAATTAGACCTGCTCTCCATTATCGCAGCTGGTGCTTCTGCTGATCTGGAATTGAATGCGGGAAAATGTGAAATGTTTATTCTCGGCGACTCTGATGATCAACGCAAGGAGATTGTTAAAGGGCTGCATTCAGTCTCACCAATTGTTTTGGAGCCTGAGACGGTAACACTTCTCGCCGCTCCTGTAACTGACGAAGCTTTAGCATCTTGTTAAGAAGGGAAAGTTGCCGCGTTATAACGTGTTCTAGGTCGTTTAATCATGGCTAGTGCCCGCCATGCTTGTTTCCTCTTGAGGCATTGTTTGGCCATTCCGAAACTCGTGTACACTCTCAGATGCAGTCCTTGTTGGAAAATGCCCCCGTTTCTGGACAGACTGGACGCTTTGATTCGTGCGGCTTTGTAGACCATAACCAATACCCAGATGGTTGGTCCGGTCTACCCACAGGCAACACTACCGGTTTCACGTGGTGGTCTCAGCATCCGTCGGACGCAGGCGCTGGCTTGTTCGGCCTCTTTAGGCTCCGTGCATTCGACTAGACAACTGGTACAGGAGATCGTCTTTGGTGAAAACGGTGAGTCTGTTGCTGCAGCCGTGGACTGTTGAAAGAAGTCCAGTGGACGTAATGACCTACCTTCAGAACTAGCGAGAGTTCATCAGTCTGTGTGGGATTTGATTTGATTTATTACCGAGCAGACAAACCAACTGGCCCTCATAGTCTGATCTACAAGACGTACGAGTGAAATAGGGCTTCACAATGCCAAAATCATGTTAGGTCCATTACCAAAGATTTTTCGCCACAACACTGGAGAGAAAAAGCCTGATAGAATCACACTCTAAAATATTTTCGCCACACTTCATGATGTTCGAAAAAAGGTCTTTCAGCCGCATTGTCTTTTCGATGCTCCGTTTCGCGGTCGTTTCGATTCGCTCCTTCCGTCGTAACT
>JAQGAU010001253.1:0-20247 GCA_034698045.1 Paramacrobiotus richtersi | reverse complement strand
AGCACCGGCAGCGGGGCGGTAGAAACAGCGTTAACGTACACTCCATGTGGCAGAAACAACAAAAACCTCGAAGTACCGCTTGAGATGTGCTTTTACAACCAGCATTTCGCCGGCTGTACACATATTCTGCATGACCAGATTGTCGCCGGTAAACTGCATACAACATTCACGGTCGCTTACTAAGCCGGTTGAAGTGAGTTTCAACGCTGTGAGCTCTATGATCAAAGCTGTCGCAAGCCGACTGGCAAATCGCTACTGCAGTGGGATTGGTTTCCACTCCTTGAACATGCCCGCTAACGCTCAGCAGGAGGACAACCCACACTCTGCAACACATTTTAACAAAGACCTTCTCGTCTTTTAATAGTGATTAATTTTATGCCGAGTATCAGGAAAATGATCGTTGTAATCAGTTGCGGTAATGTTGCGGTGCTTCCATGTGGAACTCAGTTTACCACAGCAGATGGTGCTTCATATCAAACATAGTATCGCAAAGCTCGTGACTGAAGAAAGTGATACTTGCCAAGGCTCAGAAAACAGGAGTGGATTTCTCCACAGTGTCTAATCAAAAGAGCTTCAGATCAAACGAACGATCAACGTAAGCTTGCTCGTAACATGAACGAGATCGTTTATTTTGAAAAAAAAATTAATGTGTTGTACATGCACGTTCACTGTGTTTTTGGAAGCCGCTTGTTGACTCCTGTTTGTTTGCTTTTGATTGTATCGCAGCTCACACAGCCGACTCCGTGCACGTTATTGCGGTTATTAAAGAGTTCTACGCGCTAGCTTGTGGTCCTGCTTCGGCCTGTTTG
The DNA here is from genome assembly GCA_034698045.1 of Paramacrobiotus richtersi. Classification (NCBI taxonomy): domain Eukaryota; kingdom Metazoa; phylum Tardigrada; class Eutardigrada; order Parachela; family Macrobiotidae; genus Paramacrobiotus; species Paramacrobiotus richtersi. The sequence goes on along the minus strand of JAQGAU010001253.1, from coordinate 19,438 downwards.
CAGTTTTAACTTGCATGGTTGTTCAATGTCCAGCAAGCACAATGGCATAGTACGCAGCATTGACTAGAAGTTTTCTTCAGAAAATTCATTCTCGGTACCATAACTACAATGCAACACCCGCCGGCACGGCACGTACATGCCGACGTTATAAACCAAGATCTTGAACATAAACGCATAGATTCATTGAGAATATGCAACAAAACGTTTGTCAATTGCATTAGTAAATTAATTACTATGATTCTGTGAAACGGTAATTGCTTATCTCTATTAAAGACAAAGGTATCTGCATACTTATCAAGCATCCAAAATACTATCCAAGTTATTAGATGCGCGTAATGAGGGCGCAAAGGCATAGTACGACGGAAGAGACAGGCATCTCTAAAATAATATGCATCGTAATATTAATGATGTTGACGGATGGAAATCTGATAGGATTTGGGATTGGCATTTATAATAATGTACCTCGCAGCCAGCAGGCCGTAATACTGACGATTTTGCATTTCATCAGGAAGAACGTGAGGAACGAGCGGCTCCGGTGTGTTCAAATGGAATACCGAAAATTTACCACAAATTATGCTCTTCATCATTTTGCATAGTTTTTGTTCTTCCTGATATCTTCCAAATTCTGATATCCTACGTGACCTGATGTCCGGTCAGGTGCGGTAGCACGAAAAACTGGCGTTCGATTTTTTTGTATTACAAAAGTAAGTAAACCTGGTACTTTTAAACCTGGTATTTTTCCTCAAATATGAGGCAGAACAATCACACAGCAAGGTCCATACAGCCCAGTCATATTATGCAGTTTATTTAACCACAGGACTTCATGTCTGTAAAATACGCAGAACATTGTCATGTTTCTAGAGTACTTCGATCTGTGCCATAAGTGGATTATAGCTGCTTTTTCGCCCTTACATGGATACCCCCGTTGGTGAGCGCTCACCTACTGCTTTGCAGTATTGCGCAAATTCTGATTGGAGGGTTATCCACATAAGGGCTAGCAGCATGCACTTATCCAGTTATGGCACCGATCGAATTACCGTATATTGAATTGTAGCATTTTATCTGTATTGGACGCATGAGTAATCATTTTGAGCATTGTAAGTGCCAGGTCGCAAGGCCCGGATCCGACGCACCAACTCCGACATCACAAAACACGGTTCGGCTAACAAAGCAGGTTACTAGTGCCGTTCGGTGAAATGTACTCAGCATCTGCTAACAATCTCGCGTCATTGGCTGGAGCGCGTATACGGAAGCGTCAGACACTTCCTGAAACAGATGTGCATTTTAACATCATGCGGATTAGTGGCTGATGTTTCGGAGTCTCGAAAGATTCGCACGATTTGCAGAAACACGATATGTTGATTTGAGCGCTGATAACCCGGGAAAAATCCGGTATTCGGGTTAACTGTAATCCTTGCAAGCAAACAGGCATATACTGTAACACATAAACCGAGAAGCTGCTCTATTTTCTGAGAACATCAGAATGCTGGAAGTACACCTGCGAACTATAACGGTTTGACCAGCTGATCCGATGCAAACCAGAAAGCATCTCAAACGTCAAAATGACCGATCTTGTTTAGAAACAGGCGTCGCTTCCCCTGAAATTTGTTGGACTGGGACTAACCTGCAGTTGGAACCAGTGTTCTACGGACCATCAGAATCAATGATCAGATTCTTGTTCTGCCGTCTGGGCTGTTGGCCAGTTAAAAGTGCACTGTTCAGTGATGTGCTGTGCACGGTGATACTACTGTTGGCCAGTACATTAGGAGTGCGTCGTGGCGCCCGCGATTACGATCACCATAATGCTTCGTATGGGACTGATCAAGCAGCAGCCGTAACGGGGCGCAATAGACGTCATGCACCATGGACGGGGTGGAGCATTTGTTCATTGCGCCACTGTTTTCGCAGGCACCTACGCCCGCCGATTCTGATGCTTCGGGCCGCATGGGACGTGGCGTGCTTCCGGCTGCCATGCTGGCATGCATGCGAATTAGTTGATAGCATACTTTTCTCCAGGTCTCCGAGTTCAGACTGGATATCAACACTGGTAGTGAGAGCTCTTATGTGTGTGTTGGGCCATAAAAACGATCAATGGTTCCCGGAAGTGGCTACTGGAGCCAGCCAGTTTCAAGGTCTGGCTCAAGTTTCTTATGCCAATATTCGTCCAGTGTACATATGACCGAACTCTACCGAGGAGCACCGAATGATTCCGCATATTTGGCCCTTCTACGACATTTCATCTGGACAGACGTTGTCATTTTGTACCAGAATGAACCACGTTACTCCCTTGTTTCAAGTTTTTTTAATCTCCCTGGCCAGTGATCCAGCTTATCAGCTCGTGGCCCACAGCTTACTGAAATCGACGACCTACGGACAGCTGGCACCGAATAATCTTTGGAAATTCTGACTTTAAATATCAGTTGTGCACGCGTACAGACTCTGTATACACAATTGAAGTACCAGAAATCCCTGTATGATTTTGAATGAGCTGAAAACGGCTGTGGTATAGCAAACGGCCAGACGCCGTTATGCTGCAGCACGTCTAATCCAGTGCGAAGGGAGGCGGGACTAACTTGCAAGGGTGGCAGACGAAACAGGCGTATATGGCTCCGTGTCTGTCTGTCTGGTTTCGGTTTTTGACACTGGGCAGACAGACTCAGAGTTTTGTCAGCTATAACTCAACAGGCTGCGTCGTGCTCGTCACTCACTAGCCGGAAAATTTTTGGCAGTCTTGCCACTCACTCAGACATAGAACTTGATATCATTCTACGAGCTGGATAAATAGACTTCGAAGCGCATTTCAGCCATTCTAAAAAACGTATATTTTTACGTTAACGATTTATTACTTGTAGTCTTGTAATGAGTACAGTTTTCTCGAGGCAGCAATCATAAAATCGCGCCGTTATCCCATTCTTCGACGCTTCGTTACGGACGGATAAAGATGCCTCTCCAGGGAAGCAAGGGCAAGCCTCCCGTGGCGAGCATTCCCGCCGCTCTTGCACCGCCCAACGCCGTCGCTCCTGGACCGTCTCAGAACACCGCTGCTGCGCCATCATTCCAGGTGAGTTCAGGCACTCCGTCAACCATACAAATTGTTAATACCGTGAGGAACCGTAACCGAAATCGTATATACTGGCGAGCATTATTCGGTCGATATTCTGCAGTTTCGTAATTTCGCTCCATTGCACGAGTATTACTTCAAAAATATCAGTTTGTTGTGGTTTTCCAGTTTTTTTTTGCAGTGTGTTAAGATTGAAAATTACCGTGTATCTGAACTTAATTGTGTGATATACACTGTAGCGAACCAGGATTAGTTGTTTTCTCGCCTTCTAGAATTCGACGACTGACTTTGCGTAAACCTGTCCAAAAGTGTACGACTTACACCATTTGCTGGACAGTTCAGCCTTCGGTACAGCTTACAGAACGCTAGCTTGTGGAACCATGTAGAGTACTCTTACTGATCATTTATAATGTATGCTATAGATTATCGATGAGCAGTTTTCAGAAGTCACAGAGCGAACCGATTTCGTTGGTTCGTTTTGCATTATATTCCTGAAATCAGCATACTCCTGTGTAAAAACTATCAAATTCTTCTAGGTAAATCTAGTGTTTTAAAGCAGCTCTGAAAAAGACGCCAACTCAAACAGAGAATGGGCCGTGGCTACCGTGATAAAGTGAGCACTTGAAAACCACAACAAACACACCGCCCAGGTGGCGCTATTCCGTTAAGACACTGGGCAATTTTCTGAATTCTAGTGGAAGTGACGTAACTTGGGCGGTGTGTGTGTTGTTGTTGTTGGTCACGGTAACCATGATGCATTTTCTACCGGGATTCGTGTATTTTAGAGATAACTCATAACTCTCTGTTCACACAGAGATATTTGGTGATTTTTACGTTAGATTGTGATAATTTCGGGATCAGAAGGCAGAAAGAACCATTAGAATCGGTTCGATTTGTTACTTTCAAAAATTATTTTCAACAACTTTAAAAAATGACTTAACCGATCAGATCAACGACCGTGATCATCAGCAGACTGTTAACAGTCACGAAGTGGATGGGACCCTGGAGGAATTTGGACAAGAACTCCGCACCGTCAAATTAGATTCTGCCAACAGTACGATCGAAACTTGGAAAGGAGAAGCACTTACAGCAAAAACGGATTTTGAGCGAAAAACAAGTCAAAACATGAGAGGAATGTTGGTAAGGATTGAGTTGTTCTTTGTTCGGCCGCAGTAGTCAAACATGTTAAGCGTTCGGATTTTGCTGCATATACGTACGTCTGGTTGTATAGTATAGATCTTCGTTGCTGATCCTCTATTTTCTCTGCCAGTATGTGAGCAGATGCAGATTACACTAAGCGCATGACAGGAAAACATCGTTTCTTAAGTCGTCTCGGTTGTGTTGCAGGGAGTTTTGCTGAACATATTCGAGGATAGCCAGGCGTATGCGTCCCTACTGAATGATCGTCAGCAAAAGTGGGAACATGACGAGGGAGCCAAGGCACAAATGATTAAAGACCATAAAGTGAAGGCTGACAAGTCCGAATGGGATCGGCGCATCGAAAAGTATTTGACCGGAAACCCCGAGGACTATGGCGAGGCCGTGGCACAAAGAGAATTTCAGCGCATGACGGCTGATCCGTCATATATTGCAATTATCGTAAGTTGCGATGTTCCAACAACAATAAAGCAATTACCTATGAATGTCTACATACAGTACGATGACATTAGACATAGTGAGTGTGACAAGAAGTATAACCGACATCGTCCGATAAACAACTTTATCGTTTTGCAGCCGCCAGGACTGTATAGCACTTGGAAGGTTAAGGAAGCGTGGCTTCCGGTCCTGTACAAAATGCTCTATGTTGCAAAGCATCATCTTGGAGATGTCACGGTAAGATTGGCGAAATCTGCATCACGATGGCAATATGAGTCTTGGTGCTTACAGGAGTGGCCTGATTCATTCGAACTCGACAACGTGACTGGTGAATTGAGGTGCACTTGGGAGGAGAAAAACGGGCTGGACGGTCTCCAAAAGCCAATGCTGAAGTACGTGTTGCCGCTGTTTGAGGACAAAACCACTGCGGATTATATTAAACGACTGGGATCCCTCCGGGACAAGGACATACCCGAGTTCATCGCAGCCATCAAGAACGATCGGAACGCCACGTTCCTGAGTCATTCCAGCAACTACAAAGGGCTGGGGAATAGCTCCTACTATATCCGGCCTTATGCGGGGCTGTTTGGATATCTGCGACTGATGGTACGAGTCGGCGCACTGCTTGAATGTGTCTTGCAATCACCTGACGGTTGTTGTAGGAGGAAATCAGCGGAGGGCAACCGGAAGCAGGCACCGTTCCCGCCGCGCTCGTTGGTGCCGAGTTGACCAAGGCCCGCTGCGGCCAGGCTGAGATGTTGGGATGTCTCCGCGATTGCTGGAAGAAGGAGATGGCTAAACCTGAGCACAGTGACGGTACGGGTAATGCAAGCCATTAGCTCGATTGTCGTCATGTCGTGGCTTGACATTCGGTGCATTGGTTGCAGTGCGAGGTTTCTGGGAGGCAGTCACTGCTGGAGTTTTGCCCGAGGAGAACGGCTACACGAACGTTCAGGGAGATGATGAGCGCGGATTGGGGGGTGGTGGCCGCGGTGATGCGGGTCCTCGACGTCAAGAGCAGCCGCAGAGCCAAGATGGCGCCGATCGTGATGAGCAGTCAGGGAGTGAAGATGGCTCCGGTCCTGATGAGCAGTCAGGCAGTGGAGATGGCTCCGGTCCTGATGAGCAGTCAGAGAGTGAAGATGGCTCCGGTCCTGATGAGCAGTCAGAGAGTGAAGATGGCGCTAATCCTGATGAGCCTGAATCCGAGCCGCCAGCTCGCGGCAAACGTAAGTAGCAAGTCGGACGATCATGTGTAGTCTGCTGAGCGCTCTTCGCAAGCTCATATGCTGCGTTATGTCGTGGTGGTTTGACCGGTCGTACTTTGCAGGTATTTTGAAGCGTCGTCATGTGCGTAATGCCCTGGATGAATGAATAGCTGGAATTTTGTGCGTAATGTTTGGGCAGTTGGATGTGGCTGCCCGTAATGTTTTTTTTCCATTTGAGCGTATCGGTCTTGTCATGAGTTGGAGTATTAGGTCTCGTGGATTCGTCAGGACTTTTGCTTGTCCAGTTTTCAAGTGGTTTTTTCTCTGATACTTGCGTTTCGTTCAGATTTTGGTGTTGCGTGTACGTTTATTTCCGTGCATTATCGTCTCCTTCTTCATGTACCGTCACTTTTCATCTGTCATTCAGTAACGATTTTTCATTTTTGTATGTGGTCGTTTAAGAAATGTGTTGGGTATGAGAATTTTTACGTCAAATCAGTTGTCGGTGATAAGCGGACGGTTTTATGGAATTCGAACAGAGAGTCAATAGCTTATTAAAGAAACCAAGCTCGAACTGGCGTCATTTGTTCGAACATGCCGTTAACTGGATTAAACACTGGAATAGCGTCGATGCCGACGGATTGGTGCATTATGGCCGCGTTATTGACTGCGCTGAACAGGGCTTGATGAGCCTTGATCAGTGATTTCGGTAGAGGGATAGCGCCTCAGCAGTTTCCTTTCGGCGTGATTTACCACTATGGACTGCGAGTATTCAGTGACGAACAGTATCAGACTTCGGGGAACGCGACAGTGGACGCTCTGTTTCGTGTCGGCGTGTTCGACGAGACGAACCCGCAAAATGGTATCCTGGAGCTGTGCTAAAGGGGGAGTTCACTGCCAGTAGTTGTTTAGCTTTGGTTCGGATTACGATACCAGCAGCCAGTTGGTCAAAATTGTTCCAGGACAACGGGTGCGCGCGAGGAAAAATTATATGCAAATGGTCCAAAGGGGCGATTTCAACAAGGAAGTAGCTCAACTGCCGAATGGATTCTCCAGTGGGTCGCCGTCACCGGGTGCGTACACAACGCCAGCTATTGATCGGTCTCGTGGATCACTTTATTAAATATCAACTGCTGGGCGCAATGCAAGGTGGTGACTCGCATCAATGGCGGTGTGCTTCATGTTCTCAAAACAGCGGGTTTGCATCGTGATTATCATGGCCGTTTAATTCCAGATTATCGTCGCACCCGGAAACGGAAACTTTAGGTACGCGTCGGTAATGTCCACATACATTCACCACTGGCCAAACTATAGAAAAGAATTGACAAATTGCACGGGAATATAGTATTTAATGAACTTGGTTTTTGGACTGTTGGTTTTTATGCTGCGCGGACTCTGATTCCGTAACAGGATTATGTTCACATTCCGTGTTCCGTAAGACTTCGATATAGAAGCAGTTTTGATCACTGCAGAGAAGCAACAAACGTTACAAATATGACGTACGTCTTGCTCTCTTCAGGGATATCATCATCCCGGGTATGCACTATACCGTATGCTCGGAGTAACACCGCCTACGAAGCGGAAACGCTCGAAAGACAAACAGGGTGCGATGAGGAGGCTAGTTCCACCGGTTTCCTGTACATCACCGTTTGCGGCTTCGACTGCCGGTCAGTTGTCGGCCGCAGGTACAATTGCATCCTCTGCAGTGTGCCTAGCGAAGAGCGCAGCTGAAGCGTCAACTCCATCGATCCAGTCGCTTTTCAATGTCAATCCAGCAACGGTTGCTGTGCAGGGAACCGATTCTCGTTCTCTAATGCAGGAAGTTCCTAAGGAAGTTGTGGCCGACATTCTCACGTATCTGGATGGTTTGCATCAAACCATAGCGCGCAGGCTGTGCTCTACGTGGAACTTCGTTATGACCGCTATACTTCCGGTAAGCCGTATGCTACATGTAGCCGACGACAATAGACTCTTGTACGGTGCAGGCCCTAGCGTTGGCTTCCTGAAACGTTGGACTGGCAGGACGAAAATCATCGACTACGGCGCTCTCCCCAGCACGGGCAGTGGATTGGACACCGATCAACAATCTGACCGCTCGCTGCGGTGCAGCGGGCAACTTTTCCGCTGCATATTTCAGGTCTGTGTCTATCGTTCACTGTTCTTGTTGTGCTTCTCCGGATGGCCAGGTTGATAGAAGCACCTGCAGGTTATATGGCAAACAACAGTTTTGGCTAATAAATGCAATAAACGTTGTGTTCACTGTCAAGGAACATCACGAATGTCGCCATATGACCAAACGGGACATGCGAACCTGGTTCATTACCGTGACAATTAAGCAAACAAAGAACAACATCCCGAGTGCCAGTGGTTCACTATTCGAGCGTAACATTAAACTGAAACTATTGGCATTTGTAATCATAGTCTGAAAGGTTGTACATAAAGGAAACACGTAAATTCTGCAGGTAAGTCAGCTGCTACATCTGTACAAACTTCTATTAAACAATCTTGCCTGGGAGTTCGGCGGTATGATCGGCGGTGTACGCAGATATTTACCAGAGTGGAATGTTTCAGCAGCTTCCTCGATCATGTCGCTACATAGTTGTACTGTTTCTCGTCTGTTTGTCACAGATTAGTGTTGAAGAACGTGACTGTGGTGCTGTCCGGATATAAAGTAAGGAATACCGAAGGCAAAGACTATCCTCTATAAAACAGAATGTTTGGGGTTTATCTGCAGACATCTGTCCTCGTGTGTCTTATGAAAGCACGGATTGATGGAGAGGTATCGGTGGACACCGTGAGGGATTTTGTTGGACAAGAGTCTGCCGCTATTGAGCATTGAGGATTTGGCCCGATGGGCGGTGTGAATGAGTCCTGATTCGGATATAGCGACCTGCACAACACTTGTGGAGGTACAGACTGTTGTCTATTCGGCTCAGTCCAGAGTATATTGATTTGCCGACTGCAAGAGCCCCATATCTTTCTGTGTACAGATTATTGTTCTATTGTCGACGTGCTTTTCGAGTGATTGCTTACTGTACATGTATTTTCACAGCTCCTGAACGAACGCCAAAGTGCTGATCCTCATCAACGTCAACCAGTTCCGGGACAAGACGTGGAGACGCAGTGATCTGAGTAAGCTGGAGTTGGACAAGCTAACCCGTATTACTGCGCACATTCTGGTCAAGATATGCCGCGATGAGTATTTGGTTCTTGTCCTTGAATGGTGAAACTGATCAGTTTGGGAAGCAACCCACCGCAGCCGGAACGTTTGTACTGAGTTTTCATTTTTTTGTCACATCTTGACTTGCGATGCGATGACATAATATTTTGCTTAACTGCATTACTGTTTAAGGCTCTGTTGTCAGCCACGGTTCTTGTTCTTCAGTAGCGCACATTGTTAGTTTGGCAAGGAGCCTGCCATGAGTCTGCTGTCTTGCAGTCGGCTGCGTGCTTGGTATAGTATGTTCGATTTTGTTTCGTTGTCTTTCTGGTTGGGCATGGGTGATTCCGAAAATGCTAGTTAATGGATATTATTTACAGGTCTTACTGATACATTATTATTGTTCAAAACGTTTCGTACTTTGCAGTCCGCTTTCCCTGACGGCTAGACGAACCAATGCTACATGGCAATACTTAAACGCGCGTGAGGAAGTGACACAAACAACTGCGCTCACACACCAACACCTTATTATTAGTAAGATTATTCGACGCCCATGTCGACGAATACACCACTCTGTGTGCGTTTTCAGTAACAATTTAGGTCAAGCTTATGCGCAGGCGGGTTTTATTTTTAAATTGTATAGTGTCCAATATGCACTGTAGAGTATTTCGCTTTTTATTTCGGTTTGTTGTATTCTTATTCTTTTTTCGGTTTCGTTGTACGTATTGTACTTGTAAGATATTTACAGTGATAAGTACAGTACGGTAAGTTGATACAATGTCATCTGACTTAAGTTCGTACGTACGGCTGGCTGTTCTTAAATTCTTAATTCAATTAGAAAAAATAATTTCCACATGCGCACCGACCCCCCCCCGCGCCCGTGTGAACGAGTCGGGCGCTTTGGGCATCACGGTGTCGGGCGCATTAATCGGTACATACCCAGAATCCAATCTTATGATGTACGGTTCATCATGTGCCATAGTAACAACTAGCAAGCAACAGTGCAACCATTGCGATGATTTCGAATCATACTACTGGTATTACAATCATAGCATAACTGAAGCGACAGGCTTCCTTCCGTCTTATAAGACAGGAAGCTCAAAGGGGCCTGTCAAGTATGCTATGTTACTTTTGATGCAGTATTTATCAAACTCGTCACTGCATTTCATAATGGTCATCGGATTTGTGCTCACAATCAGTCTGATAACCATTTGGTATACCCTAGGAGTTGGCTCACAAAAAATTATGTAATATTTGAAAGAAGAAATGTAATCTGTTTGACTGTGTCATGTTATGGATGTCGAAAAGCATCGCAAAATTTGTAGTCAGCTGCCGGCTGATCCTTCGAAATAGATCTGTTTTCGAAACTCACACTTAATAAAGCGACTTAGATAATATGTTATCATTTTTTTATTTGTTTTCGTCGACCGAAGCGAAGGTCCCCTATACTCAGCCAAAACGGGTTTCATGTTGTGTACCGTATTTGGTTGTCGCTTCGTCACGAGGAATAATAATATTAAATGCTAAACAAATATTAAACTAGGTAAGTGCACTCTGCACGAAAGGATCGGAAGCGAAAGAATTCAGTGGTTAAACTTTAAACATGCACCAACATCTTTTTTTAACATAACCGTAATTATTAGCTTCTTTAATTTTTGTCGTGACGGACCGAGTGACAAATACACTACATCAAAGCAATATTGGCTGAGTATAGAGGACCTCCGCTTCGCTTCAGTCGATAAATATGAATAAACAGAGGTATTAATACTACACACGTACATATATAAATAATAAATATTATTATGGTACAAAATATTACTAGAGTATATTACACAAAATTATTAAAAATCTTCAGATAATAAATATTTTCATGCACGATGTATGCTGCATAGTAAAATATTAACAAGGACAACAAAAGCACAGTAACTGTTTTATTTGTTCTTAATCAGATATTTATTTAACTGAATGCATAATATATTCGCTAAAATACTAGATAAAAATATTTAATTTAATTTAATATTTGGTTGAAAATAAATATCAGATAATGAACGCAAAAAGACATTACTTATCCGTGATTTGCCCATTGTTGTCCAGCAGCATCACGAAATGTGCAGTCAGCTGCCGGCTGGCCATTTGCAGCACGGAATCTGTAGAATTGTTATCGAAAATCATACTTGTTATAGTGCCTCGAATGTTATGTTATATCTGTACTAAACGCTTTGCTGATATACACATTTTGTCATGTCTTTTGTTTTTTTGTATTCACTCGTAAATATTCGTAGCTTGTACAATCAAGAAGCTTGGAGAACCCAAAACTGTGGCCATTATCAGTGCTCGTCTCTTCTTTGACCCGGTATGTATGGCTATTGCAGTTTTAGTTCGAAAGCTAAATAGGGCAAATTCATGTACTATCGAATAAAACTGCAATCGATTTGACCTTGGTCTATACCGTTATTCGGATAGCGTTTTAGCTTAGCGCGTCAGGGCTTATTGTGCAACAAAAAATTCTTCGTGTATTTTTTTGACATCTTAGATGTCTGTCTGTTTGTCGGGTCTGTCTGTCGGTCTTAGATGTTTGTCCGTTCATATCGCTGCTCTCTGGCGAAAATGATTACTTAAACAGGAGTAATTAAAGGTCACCATCACCCAAAATCGTTGTAATAACTCGGTGTCACTACAACTGCAAATGTAGAGCAGCAGCGTGCTGCTTCTTCGCAGACTTCGCTTCGGTCTGCTAACAAGGGCAGTTTCCCAAAGACATAGAGCCGATTTCAGATTTGGTTACACAAACTTTTAATATTCTGAAATACTTCATTTTTAAGCCTAATCTTATCTGCGGAACTCAGTTGCGCTTGGTCCAAAGCCCAAGCAAAGTTTAGATTTAACCATGGTATATCATACGGGTGTACGTGCTACCGCCTCCGGATGTCGGATACCTATATGCGGATACCTATGTCAAACGCACTGGAGTTCGAAAGCCAAATTGTGCAAAATTCATGTACTGTCGAATCAAACATGTACAAATTATGAGAGACTAGGTGACCCCGCGCAAAACTTCTTGAGATTTTCGTCGTAAATGAACATTTATTGTAATCGTTCTGAACCACTTTTATCCTCGCGATGCACTGTATTTTTCAAACTACAAGACAAATTTCCAAAAATTTGAAATTATTTTTAACATCTCAGAAATATGCTTCCGTGCAGAGCGATCACCGTATATCCTGATGGAGTGTAGTGTTAACAGTGATAGTGACAGTGTTAACACTTAGGATAAAACGTTGAATTATTCGAGAGTGGAAACCAATGCGCCTAAAATTTTCACCGCTCTTGCGCAATGACCGAACGTTCCGCGCATAAACGCCTTCTGGACACTACAAACCGATTTTATAGTTAAAAGAATTAAGAATGCAGATACTTTCCGGCTTTCGCAAATAGTTACAATTAGGCCAAAGGGAAGAATCTAGCCTTAAGAGTACGTAATTTCTCCAGATGGGCCCAGACACGTTGACCAACTATCCCATGGTGTCTCCGTTAGCCGCTCCACTCGTCCCCAAAACAGTAGACCTCCTCACGTGCCCTTTCACATGCTGAAACCCAGAGCTGATGTTTGAAATACTATTATTGTCGCGTATGCGATTTTGTTTGAAGCTGATGCTCCTGGAATATAACTTTATTCAAATTTCGGAAATGTTTGTCAGCACGCCCAATAGTTTTATCTCTTGGAGGTGGTGTCGAGAAACTCGTTTTACAAAAGCTTCAGTATAGCTAATGTTTTCGTCCGATAACAAAATGAGAACCTGCTGAGCTGGACGGAAATTCACAACTTATCGCAGCAAGCCCGTCACCTTTCTGGAGTTTTAATCACGGCTATTAGCTTCATCCGGCAGCACGCCCCGGGAAATCGCAAAGGTGTAATTGCTACATCAGTTTTTACATCCCACAAACCACGGGTATTATTGTACTACAAGAAACACCTTCGGCTGCCGCCTCAGGGTTTCTTGAGATCTGTACTCAGAATCAATTCGAAAATCATAGCATCCAGTGCTACCTAATCTAGTTTACGATTGTGGCCGGAAAAACCGTCTGGTCACTCCGGCGGACATTTTTCCCTGAGCCGGCAAAACCGTCCGAAGAACCGATTTCTATCCGACGAAAACTTTGTTCACCCAAAAACATCTTTACCTCGACAGTTCTCCAGCTACACGCATCTTAGTATCGACAATTTTGCCGAAAGAGATCAAATGATCAGTTCCACCCGGACTTTTTTGTCGGATTCCAGTTGGTAACCAGTTTCATTCAGACAATTTTGAGTGCTGTAAAAGTCTCGGGTGTGAGTACTTCTGTTTACCGCGCTCCGGCAGAACAATCTGGATAAAATTGGTCATTTGATGGCACACGGCAGAAGTGTACAAACCAGTTGGGTCCGGCAAAGCGCCCACGTGAACCTGGTTATTCAATGAGCTCTGATAAAAGTGTCCGGATGACATATAGATCGTGTCGGTAGAGGAATCTCGGTGAAAATGTTTTAGAGTAGGTAGAACTATGCCGGACGAAATTTAATATTCCGCCCTTCAGACGGCATGTCGGTCAAAAGTGATTGTTTAATTTGGTCGGCTGTTGTGAACATTTGGTCAGACTTCGTAGATGGCTTGAAGGCTGTCATTTTGTTTCTTATTCATGTTTCAATTCCACTGGAGCATTCGTGACTGTTTTGTCGAACATTTTCTTCGTATTTTTTCGAATACAATACGAATTTTTGTTTCGCAAGTTCACCGCAAATTTTTACCCCTTTTTGCTGATATTTAGGTGCGGTATGTATATCCGTAATCTGACTTTTTTCACCCTGCAATAATTTTGTAGAGAAAACTACTTTTTGCTTCAGCTCCATGGTGTTTCAAACGATTTTGTTCGGTTTGATCATTGGTTGTTCAACTGTGGTCAATATCTTTTGTTGGTGATGCATTCTCCTTCGTTCGTTGTTCGGTTTCGGTCGTTATATGAGCTAGTTTTTCTGCGGAAAAATAACCTGAGTTATGGAGTTTTGCGAAACGTTTTGAAAATGGTCGTGCAAACGATTTTAATAATGGTCCACGGTATTTTCGGTTGCGCTTCAAGAAACATCTTCGGCTGCCATAACCGGGCTTCTGGAGGTCTGTCTTCGGAATCGATTCGTACACGTTACCGTGCTACACAGCTTTGTGCGTAAACCGACTGTGAACCGTCCGGTGAACACTTTTGCCTGCGAGCCGGTAAAACTGGTTGCCTACGCAGTCAGCCAAAACAGGTTTCCTTCGTGAGATTTTGCGCTTTTAAAGATCACCCGGACACTTTTGCGTAAGCGCTGTAGACAGTTGGTGTACTCGGACACTTTCTGTCCGCTGGACTCCGGCACTGAGTTTTCAGGTGAAATTGATCATTCGATGACATCTAGCAGACGGTGTCTGGATGGCCTTCGAAAACGTATGCCCAAGGAAAGCGGGATCTCAGCGAAGGTAGTTATCTGGGTGGATGAAATTTACTCGGGACCGAACTATTGCGCTTTCGGACGGTTTCTCGGTTCGCAGGCAGCAGTATCTATCGAACGGCTTTACCAATCATGACCGGACGGTTTTGCCGGTTACATGCGTGGCTGGTTAAACCGTCCGACGGGCAAACATTTCATTCCAGTGTAAGTTTCACCCACCCAACAGAATTATGTCTCCTAAGATTCTTCCATTGACGCCTCCCAATATGTAACAGTTTTCCGGACACTTTTTTCGGAGCCCGCTCGCTATGATCTAGGTAGGTTTCGCTGATAAACGATTCAGGTCGACTGGTGAGACCTACTATCCGATGAGTTCCGGTAAAAGTGTGCGGATGAAACTGATCACTTGATGCCATTTGGTATAAGTGTCCAGATGACGCCAACTGCAGGGTCCGGTGAAAGTGTCCGGATGACCTTTAAAGGTTCTCTCCAGGGGCACGGAATCTCAAGGACGAAATTTGTTGGTTGTAAGAAATTTCCGCCGTGTCGAATTTTTACAGTTCTAACTTCTTTTGTTTCGGCAAAACGCTTTTGCCGTCCAGAGGGTTTTTAGTATATTTATATATATAGTTAGTTATAGTTACATCATCGAAATCGTTGTTGTACTTCGTACAGTTTTTTGGAAAGTTTGGGATTTCTTTATTAATATTGGCACAATATTAACAAAGAAATCCCAAACTTTCCAAACAACTATTGGGACGATTGATTAGCTTTTTTGGATGCTTTCCATGTTTGTTGCAGCACAAAAGGTCTCGACCTGTTGAAGTTTCGAGCTACACACCGGTCAACAATTAACCAGTATGAATGTGCTGATGACTTTCGGAGTGCTCGTTGTTGATTAAGGAATAATTTGTCCTTCTTTGTCTCATTTCAAGGTTAGTTGTGAAACTTTCAAAAACGTTCTCCTGTATTTGTTTCATCGGTCATTGTCTTTCCGCTTTTTTCGTTGGAAGGTAGATTTTCATTTACCGGCCCGACTCATTTACTGAATAAATTCTGTCTTTATTCTTTAATTAAAATAGAAAATTTATTGGTATATTTGTCTTGGTAACTGTTTTTTCATCAGTTTATTTTCAAGGTCACCTTGAAGATTTTACAAATAAATCGGTGTGCGCCGTGCCGGTGCGAAATTTTTAAAAAAAATGTCATGTGAACCCCTTCTCGTCTATGGGGAGTCTAATCGTAGTCTGGGTTTTTGCTAGTCTTTCGTGGTTATTCAGATCTTTTTGATATGGGGCGGCCGCGCGTAATATAGATCTTGAGTTAGATAACGTAGTACAATAATACGGTATTATTGCAGTATGTGCCACAATCTTCAACAGATCTGAAGGTTTTAAATCAGCATCTGTTGTGAGTAAACCAAAATTAAAGCTTCAATTGTGGCCTGACAGCACCGCATTCCATTGGAACTGAGTTCCATTGGATTGGGTTCCATTGGGAATGGAATGCAACCGCACTCTTCACAACTCTCAAGACTCAACCTCGCTGCCCATTGGTTCTCCCTAGAACCTCTTTTATTTCTTAACGGTTTCGTTTTCCTTAGTTTTTGGTGGTGATGGCAAATATAGCTTTTCTGAGCTTTAAAATGGTATATGGCTCTTGAGGATCGGATGGGTGGATCAGTTAGAGTGACTGTCCGCAGAAAAAAGGGCGTAACTCTTATTGTATTATATATATAGATAAAAGAGAATTAATTGATTGTGGTTGAGAACCAACTGGTAGTTCAAAAAAAATGCGGAAGAAAATATGCGGATATGATGTGACTTGTAGCGTCTAATATGCAGCTATCAGAGTAACTTGATTCGCATTTGAAAGATACATGCACACACAATTCAAACTACTACAATTTTCTTCTGATATAAAAAGATTACCACACTTGTTGCGAATCGACTATCTGCACGAATTACGCCAATTGGTCACATTCAGAGTTGCAGACGTTGTAGGCGAGTCTGACTAGCGCCCTCATCCACTTACCACAGTACACATTTCGAACTCCAAATTAATGTGTTACATTTCATTTGTTTTTCAGGGTAGAGCAGCCCGTTGTCTGCACTATGCATCCTGGGCAACTACTCAATACATTCCAGATTTCATGAAAAAACTTATTTGGGTTAGCCACCGAAAACGGCATCCACTGAGTATTTTTCCCGGTTGTGCTGCCGACTGTTGTACGCGTTCATTTCCCAACTTTAGGATTTTATCCTAAGCTTATCTGAACTCGGTCGGATCAGAACTTCATGGGAAAATTACTTTACCATTAAGAGGTGACAAAAAAACGAAGAATCCTCAAATATATATCGCATGCCGTGCTATCGTTGGGAGTATGAACATGCGTACTCGGGGGATCAAGCAGCAAGCAACAAAAATTTTGAAGCAGCAGCAACGTTTGGAATCAGTATTGAACGTATATATCATATACGGGATTTGGTTAGCACCAGTAAAGCTGGGATAAATCCGAATGGTCAGTCTATTTTGCAGTGGACTTCAATACCGTTGTACACAAAGATCACTGTAGTTTTGTCGACTGTGCAGTTAGCTGCTGCTAGTTTTTTAACAACATAAAGTAGTACTGCAGAATTCCTTGCAGACAGGCAGTACAAGGAAGGCAATTACAGTGTCACTTGCTTGCAAATTTTCAAACAGTAAATTTTCAAGCAGTTTTGGGAATTTGGGGTTTGTGACAGGCAAAACCGTCCGCCGTCCAGCGCCCACTTTTGCCAGCATTCGAACGCACAGCTTGTTAGTATGCTACGTGTTGCTATGTACGAATCGTACAGTGCGATTATAATATATTATTAAAGTATTCGTTGTACGAACTTCTCTGCATTTCGCCAGATTACTGAGAAATTTGTTGTCGCACTGTGAAAACTGGTGTTAATGTGTTACTGGGTACACCGCCTTTCAAAGAATCAACAAACACTGAAACTAGGTTAGGGCAAAGTATAAGTACGGTATAACCGTAGGAGTACAGAATTCGAAAGTACAGTTTGTGTTGGTGTCGCTTGCCCATGAACGAAAACGACGATTTGTAGTAGACATTGAGAATTTTATCGTACTTTTCGAATAACGTGCTACTCAGGGTGTTTAACGATTCTACTGGATTATATGTCTATTTCGCGCAGTGGAATAAATGTTGTCGCAGCGTTGTCTGCGTATACTAATATACCCATGTATTGCAAAAAACTGAGAAGAATCACAGATTCTGTTTTATTCATTTCTGCACGATTCCTTATTATTCCTATTTGATAACTTACAGAAAAATCTTTTCAAGCATCTAATGCATCGAAATGTTTAAAATGTGCTCAGGGATGCGTGCAATTGCTGAGCATAAACTATGTAACATAGCGTTCCGTTGAAACGGAGTTTGAGCAAGTATATAAGACTTTACCACCATATAATATTTGGTAAGCGAGCCTCCAACGCTTTATGTATCATGTCCATGTAACAATGTGTTTCGATTACAGAAATATAGCAGGTACTAATATCGTATTGTAGTTGTACTGACAGGTAATTAGAGGCTGCACGCTACTTTTTGTTTCGAACTGCTAGTGCCAGTGTTTATCTGCTCTACTCAGGTCGGACCGAAACATTACTGCCTACAGAGGGATGATTGTTCTTAGTGTGTACTTGATACTGGTAGTGTTTTGCCGCCGGCCAACGTTCCCTATTCTCATATTACTGGCGCAAGATT
The DNA here is from genome assembly GCA_034698045.1 of Paramacrobiotus richtersi. Lineage (NCBI taxonomy): Eukaryota > Metazoa > Tardigrada > Eutardigrada > Parachela > Macrobiotidae > Paramacrobiotus > Paramacrobiotus richtersi. The sequence goes on along the minus strand of JAQGAU010001253.1, from coordinate 1,198 downwards.
CGAGATGCCATAATTTCCAGAGAAATAGTGTATACGTTTTCGCATGGAAACTTAGTCTACAAATAATCATCGTCGTAGTATAAACGTTTTTCATGGGTTGGTCAGCTTAACTTATTGTTAGTATCGTACGATCGTGTAAAGATCCCTGTAAGAACGAAAATGTGACTGACACCCCCCGACCCCCAGGGGGGCCAAAATTAAATCAGGGAAGGTAAAAAAAACTCTTTTTACGACGTACACTTAAAATGTTTATGGTATGTGTATTTCGGAGTACGTACTGCGGTCACCGAAGTGCGTTTTCCCATAGGTTGCTAAGGTACAAGTGTGAAAGGTTACTTGTACGAACCGCCTGCGCATAATCATTTCGAACAATTTAGCCGCTTCTACATGTTTACATAAATAAACGACTCATAACGGTTAGACCGATATAATCGATTACATGTATACCAAATTAACCAAACGGACACAAGAAGTAGGCATATCAAAGAAAATGTGGAATTAACAAAGAATATGCAATACATTCGGAATCATATGAATTTTGGGCAACCACATTTTTCGAATCTATTCGGGTTTGAAGGAATGTCTCTCAGTTATTTAGTGACTTGATTAAACAAGTTAGTGTGATAGAATCTTCCGATGCAACATCTGCTAATACAGGTCAAAAAGATTTTTTGCAATAGTCCCACGCAATCTTGTTCAACAACAACTGGGTCCAAAATTAATAACCGAAACTGAATAAGCTTGTGTACAAGTTTCATCCTACTTCATAATTATGCGGGCGGATGGGAATCTGAGAGATCGGCATAAGAAACTAGCATAACTGATAACGTACCTTTTACAGAGTGTTAGTTGGGCGGCCACTAACGTCAACAACAAGAAGGTGCCGTAAGCTAGTTGAATACGAGCGGCGGGTGGTCTTATGTTCGAGCGAAACTCCTCCAGACTACCGCTGATTTTGTCCGAATCACGGTTTATACGAGTACTGTCAGACAGTGTTAGTGTTGTATTGTATCATGAGATTCGCCATTCAAAAGTCCTCTAATCTGCGGAAGACTGCACAATATTCATGTCGTTCACGGTAATACTTCCCATGTTTTAAGCGAGGCAACGTATAGCGAAGAGCTTACAACTCAGTTGACTATGTGGCTCAGCATCCGATACATCATGGTTTATTTACAGAATATACTCATTATAATCA
>JAQGAU010001252.1:0-20250 GCA_034698045.1 Paramacrobiotus richtersi | reverse complement strand
ATTCTACGATATTGACTACCGCTTACTTGTATACGCTATTTTTCCTGCATATCATTAAACTCATTATGACACCGGCCGCTATGATTCTGTGACCTTTTGGTTCCTGTTAATACCTAAACGCTCTGCCATGTAAATATTCTCGTAACACTTATAATTATGCCATCAGCTTTACACTAGTTGCTCTAGCCTACATTAATATTGTTGCTCTGTAATAATTGTTCTATGTCACCAAACACTACAGATTTTATTGATCGCCTGTTTATCAAAATTGCACATACAAAACTAGGTATTTATAAAAAGTACCGATACGATTAAAACAATGCAGAAATGTAAATTAAGCGTGGTTCAAAAATCTCTGTCGTGTAAATTGTCCTAGGACTGTAAAATCTCCTAACCTTTCACTTTCTTCTCTGAATCGGGCTAAGGCACCCAGAGCCGTTACCCTAACTAAACCTTCTCTCATTGCTTAACTCGGCCTACTTCCGTCGGCTAAGCGAATGAGAGGGCTGCGGGCCGAATTTGCCCGCTTGGCCTTTAACGGTACGGAAAACGGTTGGCCTTTATAGGGTTAATAACTAACCAATAGCAAACCAAGTTCTAGGGAAATTGGCCAATGAAAACCTCTTTTTCAGCCCGCAACTGTTTTGATTGGCCTATAAAATTTAGGGCAGAACCTCATGCTAAATTTGCAACCGTCAGATCCCCGATATCACCTCCGCATGGAAAGTTATATGAGTTTAAAATTTTGTTTTACAATTTTAAACAGCAAAAACATTTGAATTTAAAAAAGTGCTGATGGCAAAGTGTTACAGTTGTTAATACCTACGTTTTGACAGAAAAGCCGAACATAACAACGTACATCAAGAGGTTTTTACGGGCGTGGGAAAATTTACCGGAAGTAATGCTGCCGTGACTTGACCATGCGTTTCCCACCCGGTGGCAGGTTGAAATAAGGTGGAACTATTCTTCCCGAATATATGTGTGTTGCCAGTAAAAACGGCAGTTAGTTATGATGGACTGTACAATTTTTCTAGTCAGACCACCTAAAACCGTCCCTTCTTCGCGTTAATACACGAAGTAATACCGCACAAACATTATCAAGCGCTGCTATGACCAGATTTATAATCGAGGAATCGCAAAACTTAATAAAATCTATGCAGGCGGGCTGTACTAGTCCCGAAGAATTATGTTTGCGAAGAAACTAAACTGGTGAACCCTACACGCCAGCTTTTCTTCGTTCTGGTTAGCCAGCGCACTGACAGATTATAATATTGTCAATTAGTAAAGCTGACCTAAACCAATAATTTATTCCAGAATGTAGAAACTAAAAACATTTAAGTCCTAGCAGAACGAAGCAACCATAATAATGATATTAAATACCGGCGGATTGCTTGGGTATTGAAGATTCGACCAGGCGCAGAGCGAAGCAACAATAATGTAAGAAACGTTACTCTTTTCTTCAACATTGACAAAATGGGACTTTCTGATTCAGTAAAGTGGGTACTGAAGTGGGTAAAGTGACGTTTGATCTGAAGCAATTATAGATTGATTATGGTCATGCAGGGACTAATCATGCACAGAATTGCAGCTACATGTTCGTACACGCATAAAACAAAGTAGCGTCATCTGATTGTTGCTTCAGTACTCGTATCTTTTGCTTCAGCAGCAAATGTGTGACCCCAAGCAGAGCGAAATGACAATAAAACTAATGTTAAACGGACGTATGGTCCGAATACGAACGAATCAGAATACCAGAAACGGAATGATGTCGTTAATTCAGCAGCGAACATTCGACTTGAAGCAATATAAATCAAAAATGATTTCGAAAGTGGGAGAGTTTGCTTCGGTATCAGACGTCTGATCTGAGGCACAACAAATAACAAGCAGTAGTTTATAAACTTCATACCGGTTACATATACTAATCCAGATATTTTTAATGCGGAGATAACGGAACACTGAATGGACTACGTTTGCCGAAAAACGCAAAAACCCCAGCAAGAAAGTGTACACTGAGGTTGGATGCCGAAAGAAAAAACCGAAAGGGGAAGCAAAACAACAAATTATCCATTGTATTACTTCCTTCCTCCGTTCTCAAATTAGTAAACAAGGAATGGAATGTTTCACCAAACGTACGAGTATGCAACCGCGAATCAGATTGAAAAATCGGTATCAGCAAAACCAAAGAGTGTCACTTTCCTGACTCAACTCTGAACACGAACCAGTCGGATCACAACTTGCCCCAACTCGGGGCATGCAGCTGCAAATTCGTACTATAATCACAACTGGCGAACTGAAAGAAATTTTGAGCAATCCGGTGAAAATTTGTATCGCTGTCGGGAAAGTGAAGGCAACCTAAACGTCGACAACACAATAAAAGAGTTAGAAGCAAAGCCAGTTTTCGAATGAAAATTTTTCTTTTTGGACTTTTCTGAATGTCAGCATGCGTCTGGATCTCTAACGGGCAACATTACAGGGTTGTGGTGGTCAGTGCAGCAGTGACCGAATTTATGGGTGACTACATCGTAGAATTGAACGTTTTCTTTGAAATCTTGAAAAATGTACATGTGCTATTTTTGGCTCCTTACTGCCTTGACAGATTCTGCGAGCTCAACACCTAGTCTGCTGACTGAACATACCTTTAAAGAACTGCAACTTGAAACAGCAACCCATGATCCGTTGGGACTTGGGATGCCGTGTTCTGGTATTTTTAATGTGAACAGATCAAAACACTGTACAACTTTTCGCACTGACGCTTCGAAAGGTTAGGGAATAGAGAAATATCGTTGAAAGTGGGCAGCGTGACTGGTGTACGTCGCCGCTAAAGGCCAGATGCACAGCAATCACATTTGCCTATGAACCCGCGACTCCGTTTGGAGATCGGAAATTCCGTCCAGCATAAAGTTTTCACACCTAAATTTTCAAAGTGTTTGGCCCAAATCGTGTGGCAAAGCCGATTGTTTACTAGGGTCCAGAAAAAGTGTTTGATTGAAACTGCTCACTTGATCCCGCCCGGCAAAAATGTCCGAATGACCTTTGCGAAGTCTTGAAAAAATTTCTGGGGTGAGCAAAACTTACACAGGCCGTATGGACGATTAGGCCGGTCACAGAAGAGTACAATAGTACCAAAGACATGCAGAAACATCTCTGTTACTTTCGCCTAACAATCAAGAAAAGCCCCGAAAAAAATTGAGATTGGCGACCAAGGCTCTGCGAACTAGCGACATAACTAAATAGCCGAGAACATTCAATTAGGAGCGCTCAAAACGTAACGCGTTGTTGAAGTAACCGTTCGTAATAAAGGATCAGACTGAAAAATTTGTTCTGAAGATGTATAATTTTTCGAATCAATTCTGGACACGGATTTCAAGAAACCCTGAGGCGGCAGCCGAAGGTGTTTCTTGTAACCGATATCGCTGCCGTATACAAATTTCTTTCGTGAAACCAACACTGGTAAAATCACTATAACATACAACTTCCAACTTCCTGCAGCAGAAGGAAGACGCCTATCCTGTTGGTTCTCGGCGTCGCAACGTGCTTGACAGTCGTCACAGCACCACCGCCAAACATACCACCGTCAGCCGTCCCTGTGGATCCCGCGTGTCAGGCCCTCATAGCTTCATGTGGTGAGTTGTGATTCCGGTATATTTTTTTCGATGCCAATGAGTAACTATTTTCTGATTTGACGTTATCAAATTATATGGTAAATATATATTATTAATTCTATTATAATTGCAAAAGTATATTACGACGTTTTTTGTTTCGAATGCTTTGCGTTCGTGCCAATGCGCCTAGTTATTTAACCCAAACATTCGTCGCTGTTTTGACAAAACACTTTGCTAGATTAACAGGGACGCATAAAGCAAGTGAAATGTTCGTATAGGTGGTCCGTGCGAAAATCCAGTAGATCATCCACCGGGAGCAGTTCCACCTGTTCCAGGTCCACCGGTTAGCGAATGCATGCGGTGCAAAGCGGTTCAACGCTCTGTTGTTGGTGAAGTTGCTAATGTTTTTGCTGTTGCGATAAACCAAGGAGGCATACGTGGTCTGACTGCCCTAACTGAACTGATTGGCTGACCTAGATGTAACCAACACTGATGGCAGTGTTGATGTGTGTATATAACTCTTTGTTTCGCATTTCTGTCGAATCATGCAACCGCGCACTCTGTACATACTGGATGCACTGTTCACTATATTGCACCTTACTTGTTGGGCTAACTGTTTACGCTGGTTTGTTGAATATGTATCGTAAAATGGTGCGAACCGGCACTTAAGTTGCCGTGACCTGTACATTCCTCCGTAGCTGAGCTCTGCCTGAAATCTGAGCATAATAAAGCAAACGCTGAGAGTCTGTTACGAATGAGCACCGTCATAGGCTAGAGTATCTGATTGTAAAGGAAGCGAAAAGTTTCATAACTGTTAAGTAGGAATGATTCACTGTGAACACTCTAAACATCCGTACGAAAAGGCATTCAATGGATGAAATTAAGTTTAATGAATTTGAATCCATATTACCATACCAGTAGCCCGATGTACTATTCCAGACGCATATAAAATTGTACACAGCAAGATGTAAACGGCATCGTGGTTATCGCACTATTGTCTGTTTGCCTCCACATTTTCAGCGGGAACACTGTTAAACTCCACATTTTTAAGGCCGTGTGGCTTGTGGTTGGGTCGTTTTGCTGCGTACCGTGCCAATCATAATCTTACGCCACCTAAACAACGCTAACACATGCAGAAATGAATGTTCTACAAAGTGCTTATTTTAGTCCATTTTTAGATTTTAAAGTTTAAACGCTAAATGACTTTAAACTCGAAAATTTGAAGTGGAATTTCTGCAACATACGCTACAGCAAAAAATTCTAGAGAAACGCTAATATGTACGTAGCGTCATAACAAACTTATTGCTCGAACGAATTTTCAAAATTCATTCATTCAAAAAAGTAAAAATTCAAAAACCATCTAGGGGCGACGGTGGGGGGATGGCCCCTGACGTTCTAGAGCCACTGAGAGCGTTGTTATCATCGTTTCAAGATTTCGCCCGAGCAATAAGGTTATAGTGTAAAACTATTAATTTAAAGATGTTTTACTTAATTATACTATATTTTGGTGATTTGTTATCGAGTTAAACGTGATTGTTTACGGCATGCGTTTAAAGTTGGAGTGAAATAACGGCTGCCATGCCGCTACTGAAATCATCCACCTGGCGCCGTATGTAAGAAACGGCGGGCCGGCGCCGGCTTCAGTAGAGGGAACGAGAGATGGAGAGAGAGCATCCATCGCAATGGCCATTCTCGGCCGTCTCTTGCTTGCTCTCTGCGCTCAGACCGCACAAAGCGATCATACCGGCTGCAGTGAAAAGCGCCAAGGAAAGCAACGCAACCAGATGCATGTCTGTTGAGGACATTGGCACCCCTAACCGAACTTTATACTTAATTCTTTAGTTTTACAGAAAAAAATGATAGAATTAATTTTTAAATGGTTTTCTACAGAAGAAACTATCCTCTATACGATAGGCTAGATGCCCTATTTTGAATTACCACTGTTTACTCGTCCTTAAAGGTTACCAATGTCCTAAACGAAGGTAGCTGTTCTACTGGAATAAAGTGTTGACTAGTTACAGCCTGAATTGTCTACTAGGAATTTGTCATTTTCTGATTCCAGCGGAACATTACAGCATTCCTGTGAATACTGTCAATACCGCACAAAACAGAAACCTGGCGTATAGCATAATGTACGAAACATAGTAACGTTTAGTATATGTATTGTACGAAGCACAGCAACAATACGGCAGCGGCATGCAGCATTTGCTGCAGTTACGCCAGAACTTTCGATTCGAAAGTTTCGCACGGGCTGCAGCCGAATCCCGCTGACTGAACCGGAGTTCCATGATGATCAGTTTCAATTGATTCGTTGCTCTCACCGCAGCCTTGCTGTTAGTTTGTGGTAAAATGGCACACAAAATTCGCTCAAACTACAACGCCAATCTGTGCAATATGTTTCCATTCAAATCGCGGATGTTTGAAGGCGAACGACGCTACCAGTAATCTTGCTTTACCTTACAATACGTTAAGGATTGCGTGAATTCGAATTCTGCTGTGCTGTTTCAATGCGTTGACCTAGCGGAGCACTCGCTATGTAATACCTTTTTTATGTCCCCTTTTTATTGCCCACTATAACAAGAAATTACAAGAGAGTACGGAAAATGAAGTTAGTTAACAAATGTTGCCGTCGTTACGGGAGATTCCTGGTGGCTCAAGTTCTGTTTCGTATCCCGCTGACGAAAACGCCCGCTTGACCACGGCGTTCAGTGTAGCGTGTGCCTTCTTTCGTCGGCCTAACTGTACGTTGCAACTTGCCACGCAGATTATGCGGGGCAACGTACAGTTGGACTCTGTTCTAAATAGCCTGATTTGCGTGAAATTTGGCTGGCGTGTTCTTCCTTACGCCTTCTGGAACAGTATTGTTTTTGTACCAGAATTTTTCAAAAATGACAAAGTTATTTAGAATAAATTGCGTTATTTACGTACCGCTACTGCAAGACGCCATATGTTTGTAATTCTAGCAAGTTTTAAAATTTCATCTAAAATTTAGAAATATTGTTCTGCTCGTTGCTACATTTTCCATGCAAGCGTGGAAATAATCATTTCATAAGGAAAATTTCGGCGCAAGCGTTTGTGTTTATACTTCCAAGGGTTTGCACGGCAGCCGGGTGTTGTGCGCGCAACCGTTTTCGTATTCATGTAAACCCACGCTTCAGCTTCAAAATTAACATGGTATACCGTTTTGCCAGATCTGATCTGCAGCAATGCATAATCTCCAATAAAACATGAAAACATATCGCCTTAAGCCGTAATGTGCTATGATTCCTGGAATTTTCCACTCATGCAGAACTGGAGATATATAATTTTATCTACCTAATTAACCGAACGATGTTTGTCTGGCAGAAACAAATATCAATGTTGCGCGCTGCCAGACTCAGAAGACGGCGAGTTCTGTTCCACCGTTATAATGATCAAAATATTTACACTTTTTCGAAGAAAGCTGGGGCCTGGTTAGTAAGCGGGGTGCTTCCAGTTTCGGATTTACATTGGGTCAGCTTAGTATATAACCGATATCACTATCGCATAAAAATTCATTTCGCACGCCAACACTGGTAAAACCACACCTCTCAACAGCAGTATGAAGACCTTTATCCTGTTAGTTCTCGGTGTCGCGACTAGCTTGACAGTAGTGACAGCACCACCACCAAACATCCCACCGTCAGCCGTACCTGTGGACCCCGCGTGTCAGGCCCTCATAGCTTCATGTGGTGAGTTGTGATTCCGGTAGATTTTCGATGCTAGTGAGTAACTGTTTTCTGGTATCATGTTTCTTGTTTAGAGTACTATGCGTTCCAAGCATGTCAATGCGCCTAGTTATTTAACCCAAACATTCGTTGGTTTCGACAAAACACGCTGCTAGATTAACAGGGTCGCAGAATGCCGGTGAAATGTTTTCTCGTATAGGTGGTCCGTGCGAAAATCCAGCAGCTCGTCCACCGGGAGCAGTTCCACCAGTTCCGTGTCCACCGGTTAGCGAATGCATGCGGTGCAAAGCAGCAGCACGCTATTTTCTTAGTAACTTTGTTGGTGCTGTTAACTATGTGACACACACAGGCCTAAGCGAGCTAGTTAACCAAGCCGTTGGCAACAAACCTAACTGTAACCAGTTCACTGGGGAGGGTTGCTGATTGCCACGTCGAGGTGTTTACAACTGCTTGTTTCGCATTGCTGTTCAATCATTCATCCGAGCACTCGGTATATTGGATGTACTCTTCACTACATTGCACCATACTTGTTTGGCGTACTGTTTACGCGTCCTTGTTGAATATGTGTCGTAAATGTTGTAAATATGTATTGTAAATAGCAAAATGGTAATCGTATTGCGATCGTTGCACCATTACCTGTTCGCCTCAATAACTGTATCGGCAACACTGTTGAACTCCACATTGTTGTTTCTACTGCCTTAGACAAAGGTTTTTGGTGTACTGGAATAAAGCGTTCTAGTTACAGAGTGAGCTGTGTGCAAGCAGACTGCCATTTTCTGTATCAAGCGGAACATTACAGCATTCTTGTGAATACTGTCAATACCGCACAAAACAGAAAACATGACGGGTAGCTGACTGTGAAACATAGTAACGACTACAACAGCAGCATGAATCATCCCTAATACTAACCTTAAAATCTCGTAGTATGAGAACACTCTGCCACATGCAACGTGTGAAATAATCAGTGCAAAGTAATATGTTCAACCTTTTTATAAGAAAATGTAAACGGAAAGAGTGCTAACGAATGTGTTCAATTCGGTGGCGATAAACTTACCTGACATAATAACGTAACGAGCAGTTACGCCAGAACTTTTGAAAGGGTCACAGCCAATTATCTGATCACCTGTGTTCGTGATGAGGTTGTGCTTTGTTAGCGTGAGAACGGCAATCGAAATAAGTTACACATATGGCAAATCTGGACTTAGTCAGAAAATACAAGACGTTGAATCGGCTCGATTATTTGTTAACAGTTTTAAACCAGTCATGCGTTTCGTCTAGACTTTTTCGACGTTATCGTCAGACGTATTTTGGGTCGGCAGTATATAACGCCCGAAGCACGCTATTCAGACCTCAAACATGTTGAAAAACAATCCACGCAATTTAACGGCGCATTTAGAAACCGAAACGAAGCGAAGGTTCTCTATACTCAGCAAAAAAAGTGTGTTTCTTGGTGTCTGTGTGTCGGTCACCATGATTGCTAATGCGGTTCAGCGGTGGAACCACTGGGAAGTGCTTAGCGTTCGAGCCAGCTTTTCGCTTTAAAGTCCATCCGTATAACAAAAAGAACGGCATATTCCTGAGAAAATGTGAGAAATTGCGTCAGTTACAGTAACGGTATCATTTCTTTTGAGCTTGTGGCTAGAAGAGCCAATGCCAAATCACCCAGTTCAAGGTGATACACAAGACACAAGGCTATACCGAGCAAATTCGGCGCGCCACGGACTACTGGGAAGATTGTTTCTTTGTGGGGCCAGGGCGGGAACCGTCGGCCAAAGAACTACCGTACACGGGATGATTCAACACAGCGGCGAGTAATCCGTTCTGGTGCGCTGACGTAGACAATCATTTTTATCGCAGACCCAACGGATGTGGAGGAGCCAGGACAGCCTGACATGTAATACGATTCTATTGTACCTTATGACTTTTTCCTTTTGGGTATCTGTTGTCATCTGAATTTGTGACTAACGGTTTTCAATCACCGCAGAAAATATCATTTATGTGAAGAACGTATTTACTGCGGTTCGATTACGGTACGGCAGCAACTACAAAGTAAAAATGACAAAAATATTTTCTCGTGTTCGAAGAAAAAAACACAGTACCTATAAAAAAAGCATATATATTTTGTTCGGATCTTTTCAGCTAGGCTTGTTGTTGAGGATATTGGTACTTGCCTATCTTACTACCGTCCGCCGTAAAAAGCTACCTGCAAACAAGACCAGCTCGAGCTCAGGATCGTTTCCAGCTCTCAGAAGCAGTAGATAAAAAACATTCTATCAAATCACAATACTGTCGCGACGGCCGGTTCACCAGAACTTCCAGAGCCCGCATTAACCAAGTTTCTTCTACGGGATGCAGTAGCCGTATCCTACAGTTTCGAAAATAGAGTTGACCTTTCTCTACCCATGAACGAAGAGATCGAGGCCATTACTGCCAATAATCTAAACGCCTGTGCTAGGGCCATGCTAGACCGCACGATTTATTATTATGCGTGCTGGAATGATGATTATGTAGAAAAGCTACAAAATTTTGGATCCAGGAAAAATTTGTCGTTCTGCGGTTACAATCCATAACGGTTTAGCGGCCTCTTGTTCGTTTTGCGGTTATAACGGGCTCTGCAACCGGTTACTGCCGACGGAGGAGATGTTTAACTGGGTGATCGCAGAGCTGCGAACACGCCAATCGCATCCACCGGTGAACGTGGTCCCACTGTTTCAGCGTAGAAGTTGGTCAACATCTTGACGACGCGCTGGGACTGTGAGGAATACCGTTCGAGGTGTTTGAACAGTAAATTATCAGAACTTTATGTGCACTGAACACCAACAATTTTTTCAGCTGTTGTCTGTTTAAACTGGTGGGCGGAACTGGTATCAGCCCAACCGGCTTACGAGTCGTTTTACGAGATCGCACCACACTGTCACCGTAACCCAAGACGGCAGAATATTGGATGCATCGTCCGCGTATTCCAACAAGTTACCACCACGCCGTCTATGTACCCAGTGTCATCTAATGTACCAAGGGCAAAAAGAGGAACCTGACGGCTATCGAGAATCGTTGGGCACGACCGGAAAAGACGATGCACTGGGGCGTTCGGCGGAACTGGAGCAGACCGTGCACGATCTACGCGATCGTCGGGAATATGGAGACAACAACCATTTAGGGCGCAAACGATGCAGACAAACAGTCCTCCGTGACCGATATTGTTTTCACCGGCAACCCAGTTGTGCAATGGGACTCGACGTCACTGTTTTTTTCCACAGCCGTTTTGTCAATTAGGCTTGCATACAATAAAAAAAGCTGAACAGCCTTATTCTGACTACTTTGCATGCTCTTTCCAGTGGAAGAACAATCAGGAAGTTATCTTGCTTCTGTGATTTTTAAAAATTCCAGGTTAACTCATGTGCAAATTTAGCACTGCGGTCTACTCTACGGCGGTCAAGTCATTGGATTTTACTGGTATTGAAAAATTAATTATCTTATCATCGCTACGTGATGCATGTGAATCCGCCATGTATTCGTAGTTGGCAAAATAAGGCCATTTTTCGCTACGTGATGAAACAAACAGCATCAAGGTCTTAACCAGTACAGAAATCTCAACAGTATTATTCAAACCATCAACGAATATCTGTCAACATTCTGTGCTTTTCCAAACGATAAAAAAATGCAGAATTTTCGCCTACGTTGTTTCAACCTTTACACCACAAGCTTTTGACAACGGTCTTCATTTAGCAGGCGGTTCTAAGGCAAGTAACACACTGACAACTAAGAATCGCCATGATGATTGTTTGCTAGCAGTCTCCGTAATTTTCTCAGAAATCTTCTGTAGTACCACTGCCGATATTTGCATAAGTTAATAAAATCTGTGAGAGTCAGAGCTATACTTCTATATGGCAGAAAAGGAAGCCAGTTATCGTTGTTAAGAGTTTCCTGAAAAGCTGTAGAGAAAAGGCGTTATCACGTGAAGCTTCATCTATCCGTGTATAGGCTTGGCAAATTTAACAAATCGTATACGCGGAAATTTGAAATATTTCCGGGGGGAATGTTCAAAAACTGCAGTTCATATACTTGGATTGAAAACGCTGTTGAATCTCGTTTCCCAATTTGTTAACGGCGCCGTGGGAAAGTATTTTTCGCTAAAAATATAGAGCGGCGTGTGAAGTGTAGGCCCGGCGGTGTTTTTTAAGGTGTCACGATTTAGAGCCCGCAGCGCAGGGTCAAGCGGGATTGTGTTTGTCACTCCATGGCCCATGCCCGTCTTGGGCGGCCAACATTCCTTGTGTAATCCTACAAATGAATTTATTGACTTCTTGAACGAACGTACCAAGCTTGAGGAATGGATGATGAGCAAGTGATTTTCTGGTACACTGCCAGTACTAGTATTGCTGTTGTTTATGACCTTTTCCTATTTTTCGGCGCTAAGAAGAGATGTACAAAATTCTCCACAAGAGAACGGATTTTTTCAACCGCATGTAACTTGGAAAGTTACTTGAAAAGTAGCAGAGCAGAGATGCACTGTTATTACGATCCAAAAACAGCACTTTCTCCTGTCTTGAATGGGCAACACAACAGCAAAATAAGACTCGAATGACCTTTCAGGAAATGCGAAGTGTAAGCCTAGATTGTCCTGCTACTTACCCCAACAGGAGGATGATGCGTGCGTGGATTCCAAACGTCGACAATTGATCATAAAAGTAAGAGACAGCCGGTTTAGTCATCCCGCACGTCACGGTACGTGTGACCATGAAGTTTTTAATGCAGATTTACCAATTGTGAACTATAAATGCGCTTCAAACATCGTGCTTAAAACGTGGATGGAAGGTACTACTAACTACGGAACGGAGGAGGAACTTAGGAATATGTGACCGATAGCATCATTATGAGCTTTCAAACACTCCAGACACTCGAGCGGCATTATCTTAAAGTAATTCGAACCAGACGATAGTTTACAGCACACGGCATTAGTCAGCACGAAGATGTTTCCTGGTTGCTACACTACCAGCAATCTTGCCTGCGTCAAGCTGGAGATTGCTGGATTTCGAATTGTCTTATTCGAATTGTTTTATGCAGTTTCACATGCCTCAAGTTTCATATTTATGCGCATATTGCACAGATACGACATATCAGAGAAGTAAGGAAAGGTCACTAACAAAAAAACACCGGAAAGCCAGCCGCTTGAATGGCTTCTGTAAGAAAGGTTATCAATGTAAAAAAGAATAAACGCCATCAAAGTGACCAGGGTGACTGGAATGCCAAACACATCAAATTCTGCTCACATCATCTTTGTTAGAGCTTATTTCAATAAGCTCTAACAAAGATGATGTGAGAGCTCCCTATCAACTGAAAAGTTAACCAAATCAACGGAAACGCTACGGAAATCAAATGCGGTTGTAACGCCAATCATAAAAACTACGTATTTATTACTAATAATTAGTTGTCAAAATGTATACAAATAATCAACTGCAATTAAGCAAAATAATATACAATTACCGTAAATAAATTCAAAACAAATTAACAAGTAATCATGAAAATTAATATTAAATACAAATTACCCTATCATCATAAAAAATAAATAAAAAAAACAAATAAGCAGAACATATTAGATTAAACTAACCAAATAATCATAAAGAATTAAATAAAAATTAACAAATAATCATAAAAATAAAAATAAAAATTAATAGGCAATTAATCACAAAATATTAGATACAAATTAACAAGCATTATGAATCATAAAAAAAGAAATAAAAATGAAAAACCAACCAATAAATAACAAATAAAAATTAACACATTACACTTCAGAACGCTAATGGGGAGTTCCCCATGCACACGAGAATATGGGAGGCAGAACCAGAGCGATCACTGCTCACCACAACCTGTACGCACGATATTTTACACGCTAATTAGTGTTTCGCAACATGTAGTAATCTGTGCGCTAGCGTTATCAATGAGAAAGGAATAAACTTCACTGATTTTACACGCTACCGTATTTAATATCTCACTAATTGACCGAGCGATATTTTCGTGGCAGAAACAAATAGCTAAGGGCTGTGCGTTACGAACTGTCAGACTGGTTGTCGAAAGACGGCGAGTTCTGTTCAACCGTAATAACGATCAAAATATTTACGCTTTTCAGAATAAAGTTGGGGATTCCTGTTGGGTTAGCTGTATGTCAGACTTCGCTGTCGTATACAAATTCAATTCGTGCGACATCACTGGTATAAGTCCACACACCATAATAATTATATCATAAAATATGTGTTAATTGTTGAACATACAACTTTTACCAGCAGTATAAAGATGCTTATCCTGTTAGCGTTCATTGTCGCGACCTGCTGCACAGGCATCACAGCAGCACCACCACACATCGGACCGTCATCCGTCCTTGTTGATCCCGCGTGTCAGGCCCTCATGGCTACATGTGGTGAGTTGTAATACCGGTACATTTTTTTGATGCTAGTGAGTAACCATTTTCTGGTGTGAGGTTCCTTGTTTAGAATATTTCACGTTCCTAGCATGTTAATGCGTCTAGCTATTATAGGAAAAGTGTATGAGATGCTGCCACTTTACAGATGTTAACCATAATAATGACAATCACATACTAGTATGTAATGCTGTAGAAAGCGAAAGGACGGACCTAGGTAGATTACCCATTTGTTGCGCAATATGGACAAAAGGTTGAACCAAAGATGCTGCCCTTAGAACTCCAATTTCTACCCAGTTTGTTTAGATGATACATGATCAAATGCAAGTAAACATCAAGACGATCCTGACATCCATAAAAGCTCGGATGCATGTGTGGAGATTTTAATTAACGAATTTCATATACAATTGTACAGTTATGTAGCACAGCTGAAACTCATACATCATCGGTTGAATATTTTTGCACATTTATTGGCATATTGTCCAAACAAACTGGACTGAAAAGCGACTATTTACAGCAGCATCTTTGCCTAAAATTGCAACCATTGTGTGCAACAATCGGCCACTGCGCTCACAAGAGGACAGTAGTGTAGGTCCATCTTGTCACTTTCACAAGCGAGAACAAGCATATCAAAACTAATGCACTGGCGCACACAGACATTTACGTTACAGACATCTTCTGAAAAGTTATGTCTTAAAACATCCAATCTGATCTCGCTTATTCGCCCGCGACTTAATACTCGGTATAGCGCCCAAAACTGCGGCCACATTGTAACAGAAAAACGTTGGTTTAGAAATGTTCCCGAACGTGGGTCACCAAATTTCTCAAAAAGTTTACGACCTAAAAGCTTAAATAACTCCGTGGTTGATTCGCTAAAAGCCCACAGAGTTCACAAGCGACAGTATAGAACTTGTGCTGGTTTGACAATGAGGTTTGATGTAATCTCTTCTGGGCATCCGATTGCTGCGCTGCACGTCCCGCGTTGCTTCCTGAGTGTTCCACATACGAAGACGCCACTGTACAGTACACGAGCACGTGGCATCCCTAACAATGTACTGGCCGTTGACAACCGGCACTAACGTCCCTCCATCGGGTCATTTTCCATCACTTTTGGACAACCCGTTTGGTTCTAACTGAATTTTGTTCATCTCACAAATAACGTGGCCAAGTTCCTTAATTGGTTTCACACGACAGACCGGTGATGGTCAGTTCTCCCACTCTTGTACTGCAGCAGGGACATTTGTGTGCCCTTCTAATATGTGCCCTAAACCGAAGAGAAATTCCAGCCCGTTACTGCTCGTCATATTAAGAAAATTCCCCAGTGATACCGCACTTTAACAGGCACTGTATGCTACATAGTGTTTACATCTGTGTGGTGGCAACCGTTCTTATAAAGCCATGGATTTACTTTAATATCCCGTTAATTACGCTACATATCAGATTGACCGCACAGTATCCAACAAGGCGAAAACATCCGTCGATTTTTTGACAAAATGCAGGTTAAATTTTTTTCGTGTATACGTAGGTCAGTGCGAAAACCAACCAGCTCGTCCACCAGGAGCAGTTCCACCAGTTCCGTGTCCACCGGTTGGCGAATGCATGCGGTGCAAAGCAGTACAACGGAATGCGATTACTAACGCTCTTGCGGCTGTAACGGGCTGACACCCGTGTACGATCATTACCTATGGTATGATGTTAAGTGAGTGCACAGGGCTGACGCCCTATGATGATAGTAACATATTGATACGTTATTAGCCAATATGGCATGTTCTATGGATGAGAAGCAGCCTGATCATGAAGTTCTAAGTCGATCTGGAAGAAGGTTCTCAATAAATATTCCCCCGCAGCTCTTGCAGTTCCTCTTGGGATATGTCTCCTCTATTGTATTCTAGCCCCCTTAGGCAGTATTTATCCTATTTAGGGAGTATCTTCAGTCTAGTAGTTACACGGCTGTTCAATTTGCGTCACACACAGGCCCAGGTGGCTTGCTTGGCCAAACAGAGATTGGCCATACAATTGTCAAACCTAACGGACTAGAACTCACTCAGGATGTTCTTGTTTTTTAATGTGTAATAATGCGAAGTAAATTGTAATAACACGTACGAATTTACTGTACAGCCGAACACCATCAAGAAGAACAAAAAAGTTCTTGTTACTGATTGCACCGCCGATGTGTGTATCACTACTTGTTTCGCATTGCTGTTAAACTATTCAACCTGGCATTCTGTACTGGATGCACTCTTACGTTGCAGTGGCGGTTGCACTATATTTGTTTGGCTTACTGTTTACGCTTCGTTGTTGAAAATGTGCCGTAAAATGTTTCAAACCATGACTTGAGATACCGTGACCTTTTACATTTCTCCATAGCTAAGCTCTGCGTGAAATCTCAGCATAATCAATGCAGCGCCGAAAGTCTCTTCGAAATGACGCCGTAATTAAAACATACTAAGTTACTTTTAACTGCGAGTAAAGGAAGCGGATGGTTCTATAATGGTCAAACTGTTAAATGGAAACAGTTACATCTTGCAGCGTGATGATGTGCAGTAAAATTCATGATTTATAGTAACGTAAAGAGATCCCTTTTCAAACTGGGTTGCTGTTAAGCGCGCTAGGATCATGGCAGGATGTCATCTGCTGTCACGGTTGTATCACAAGGTCTGTGCGAGAGAATCAGAAACACACACAAAGTCACACTCACAAGTTTATCCAACAGTTCAATGGGAATTTAGGGAGAAGATCGTTCGCAAGAAAGAGGAAGCAGTCTGCTAGCCAGCTCGCTCGAGAATTGGAAGCGGAAAAAGATTCCCAAATCTAGCAAGCCAGAGGTAAGCGGCTATGCTAGCTGCATGGGAGCGGCTCATCCAGATCAGTAGAGAAAGTTCAGAGGAAGTAGAGAGAACACGTGAACACGTATCAGAAAAGGTAAATCATTTTGTCCGTTATAGTATGGATGCGTTATATTTGTGTAAAGTGGTGTAGTGTGTAGTACATTATGATTTCAACTGATTGAACAATTTAGAGATCTCCTGATCTGCATCATTAATTTTCTTTATTCCATCATTTAGCAGCCGACCCATGCAAAAAACCCTAACCCTAGGACGCACAGACAAGCAATCTCGGAGTGAGCAACAGGCAGTTCAAAATGGCACTTCAACGAGCAACACATCACCCCAGCAACACAATCTACATGATCAGCATCTCTCCAACAAACGCTACAGGTTCACAACATGCACAGGCAACATTTAAAAATAAAAACACCAAGTTCAACAATCAAGGGGTGTGGTGGGACGGGGTGGAATGGAGACGGGCCTGGCAGCGTTGCAGGGCGTCGTGCAGTTGGTTCTGGGTGGCGCGGAAGCGCTCACACTCCTCCCGCCAAGCGCCGGCACTTTCCAGGTCATGCCGGAGTTTCTCCATCTCCTCGGCTAGTTCCTTCACCGATACACTGAAAAATATCAAGAGTTTCTCCCAATATCCAACAGGAATCTTCCTCGTCTTCCAACAAAAAAGCTTGAACAAATACCAATCATTTTCGGTGTACAAAAGTCTTTAGGACATTGTTTCAGGCAAGCAAAAAAAAGAGGTTTGCAAAATAACTGCGAAAGCGTTTCATTGAACATGCATTCCAGCATTGAAATAAACGTCAACTGGATACTAAAGCCACTTCACCACGTTCATCGACACTACATTACTGTTTCATATCCTGTGCTGCTGTCAAGTGTATAAACTGACCACTGACATCATAAAAATAAATATTAAGGTGTAATTTCATCTTGACAAGATCTTATCAAAAGCGACTGAATTCAGCTATTCTAAGCAACGACCCCAATGAAAAAAACACAAATAATGATTAAATGACAATTCGTTTACGATAAATAAGATAATATTAAATAAATCAATCAAATAACAACAAGAAAAATATATAATAAAAATAATACAGTATAGTTTCAACAACAATAAATACTAACAAAATAAACTGCGAAATTAAAAAAATAAAAATAAAATATATGTCAAGCAAAAACGACTCACCTGGTCGCATTCTCCGTCCCGCCGCCCATCTCCCCCTCCCTGGTATAAAACGCAATCAATCTCTCCCGTTCCCGCTCCAACTCCTCCCGATAGCTCTTCCTAACCGCCTCCAGCGCCGCTTTCGTCGCCGTGACCTCCTCCTCCAGCTCCCGCTCCTTCCGCGCCTCCACCCGTTTCACCTCCTCCTCATACCTCCTCTTCAGCCCCTCCAGCTCCGCCTCCTTCTCCCGCTCCATCACATCCACACTCTTCTCGTAGATCCGCTTCATCTCCTCCAACTGCTCCATGTAGTGCCCGTCCCCGGGTGGTTGGGGCACGAGAAGGGCGGAGAGTTCGGCGGAGACGCTGGATAAGGTCTCGTCGCGTTTGGAGAGCTCGGATTGGTGGAGGCGGGACTGGGAGGATATGCGGGATTGGAGGGTGGAGATTTCGGTGTGGAGGGCGTCGATGGTGGCGTGGCAGTCGGCGTGGAGGGGGGCCGTGTCCAGGTCGGTGGTGGAGACGGAGACGTCCGAAAACTCGAGGCTACACACATTCTACGTTGAATTTCGTTAATTTTTTTTACAATTTTTTTAGAATATTGAGACTACACACATTTCTACGGTGAATTTCGTTAATTTTTTACAATTTTTTTAGAATATTTATTCCTATTTTCTGTATTCCTGAGTGATTTATTGGCTTCGGTTCATGATTCAAAATTAGAGTTTATCTTTTGTTTAATCTAGTATAATTCGAAAAAAACTTCACTTCAGAAAGTTTTCAAAAACATCCTTTCCGAGGTGGCTACTACAAAGGAAAAAAATACCAACTTCCAGTTAATCTACGAAAATCTCTCATTAACCTGGAATTTCGTTGATCACTCGAACTGGGGCAACAGTCGAAGCCACTACACTACGCTCATCTACAATAAACAACGATCGTTGTCTTGGGCTTTTTGTACTTCTACAGTGAATCAAACTAGACACTCAGATTAACCAAGAAAACATCAGTGATTTTAATTCTTTCATTATTTTTAAATACCTTACCTGTATTATCATTAATTTAATTTTATATTAGGTATTTTTCTTATTAGCACATACCTTCAAAAAACTCATAATAAAATTTATAATTAAAATCTAAATCGTTATTTTTAATTTCTTTAGGTCTCAAACAATGCAACATCTATAAATTTAAAATCGGATAAAAAATAGTACGCTCCATCAAATCGTTTGATTAGAATTAAATCACAAACCAGACAAAAAAACGAAAAGAAAACCGGGCATGATTGAAAACGTTAAACATATCAATTAAAAAAATTCTAAAAATATTAAAACATGTTACATAAAAAATTAATTATAATAATATTCAAAAAAATTAATAACCTGAAATTGTTAAAAACTGCTCACCTATCCCGTTCCCGTTGCAGCCCCTCCAGCCGCTCCCTGACATCCACAAACCCGGATTTTTATTCATTTTTTTATTTATTATTCATATACACAATATTCAATAATAGAATTCTAATAAAACAATTATTAAATGAATATGAATAAATTACTAAAAAAAAGAATAAATGAAAATATTACAAAAAATTTAGAAAAAATGAATAAAATTCTTAAAAGCTGCTCACCTATCCCGTTCCCGTTGCAGCCCCTCCAACCGCTCCCTCACATCCGCAAACTCGGAATTCATCTCGCCAATCTGATCATTCAGCGCCACATTCTCCTTCCGCAGTGCCTTGATCTCCTTCAGCGCCCGCAGCAACTTCCACCCCACCTCCCGGGCCCCGTCGCCCTCCCCCTTGACCAGCGCGGCCGTTTCATCCTCCGTCAAATCCCGCTGCAGCGCCGTCATCAACAACGACTGGGTTTCGTTCAGTTTCTGCCGGAGCGTGTTCGTCTCGTGGCGGTTGGACTGGAGAAGGGATTCCGCCTCGTGGGAGGCTTCGGACTGGGAGTGGCGGAGCGCGGCGAGGTCCGACTCGAGATGGCTGATGCGGGAGTGGAGGGTGTGCTCGCTGCTGGTTTTGGCTTCGTGCAGCTGTCAAAATAAATATTTCATGAATTTCGGCAAAACCATCTAGCGCGCTGTAATACCGTGTTGACTGCATTATCGGCAGAATTTTGCTACATTAATACGATTGATTTTCACTGTTTCTCTGCTTAATCAATTGGTAAATTTATTTATTATTTATTAATTCCAGATTAATTGTTAGTTTATTGATTATTAACAATTCAATTATTTAATTACAATTTCATTGTTAATTTATCTAGCATAACAAACATTGAAATATTAATCCCAATTTAATCAGTAATTACAGTTCAATTATTTCCTCTGCTTATTTTGTTTGAATATAAATAAAAAAAAAATTAGTGGACGTGATACGGAAAAAAGTCTTCCACAATTACCGTATCAGATACTGTTAAATTCAGCAAATTTTCTTGTCGAAGACAGGCGCCTGGCAAAACCATTGCCATTACACTACGACGATCGTTACTATCGACTGCCGTTATAAAAACAC
>JAQGAU010001251.1:0-20260 GCA_034698045.1 Paramacrobiotus richtersi | reverse complement strand
CCGCTGTTTGATCCGTCATTCGCGGTTACATGTGGCTCCCTTCCGTTCCGTCTGGAAAGGTTTGTGACCTTTGACATCTGCATTGTTTCCAAGCGTATTCGTCGCCTTTGCTTGTGCTTGTACAAAAGGTAAGGATAAGTCAAAACAACAAATAAAGTGGGAGCCATGTAGACTGTCAACTGCATGATGGAATTCCATTCGTATTGTGCATTGGAATCTAGTTCACAGCGTTTCTGTTCCACTGGAACGACCCTGTACAACAGCACATCCCGAATAATTCCGGGTAAACAGATAACATGGACATAGATCCATAAAACAATCACAGCAATGACTGCGGTTTTGGCATTGTGATGATACCGGTACGACAGTGGAAAGGTCATGGCCCGCAGACGATTGATGGTTATCAGTGCATGCGAGTTGATGGTTACTGAGCCCAGTGTGATAAAGGAATAGATATAAATGTTACAGGCAACTTCGTTCAGCGGCCATGTTTCGTATAAATTCGCAATGATGTCCAGTGGATTGCCTAGCACTGTATAAAGCCAGTTGGCAAACAGCAAGTTCACAAGATAAACGTTAAACGCTGTGTGGAGATGTTTGTTGATTGCGAAGATCCATAAAAAGTACGTGTTTAAAAGTAGTGCCAAAGGAGTGATAATCGCGGTGCTGATAGGTGGAAATGTCCAGTCGGGATTGTATACGTGGATGGAACAGTTGCTGCAGTTCGTTGTGAGATTTGGTAAACTTAAATCCATGATCACCAGAATCTAACAGCTGAATGTATAGTTCCTCCACAGAAATGCTCGATATGATTATGGGCACGATCAACATTGTATTTCTGTTTGAGGATTATTGGATACTGGAATTGCGCTGGAAGAGCATTGTTCATAATAATTAAGTTCCTGCATAGGAAAAAATGCATACAAGTACTGCATACGCACGAAGGTACTGATCTGGAAATTACACCATATGCCTCATCGTCAGAATGGAAAATTAGTCTTTCTAACCGAACACCTTTCTGACCGAATGATTAGTTGATTAAGTAGTTCTGGACAACAAGTGCAGCGTTTGGGAATACATGTACTGTATATATATGGAGCTCGGCATAAACGGTGGCAAAGGGTCTATAGGATAAACAACTATGGATTTCATTGTCATTGATCCTTTGGGAACCACACGGTCTGGTGATAATATATACCAAACACCGAACGGAAGGTGGGTTGTTAATCAGGATTAACAACGACAATTCTGCGTCCTCATCGAGCGAAATTTATGTTTCGCATGAATTACTGACGTGGTTTCTGGCGCGTGCCTCTAGTATCATATTTCGCAATTTAGTACTAGGTGGTGCTAGAAGACCCTTGTGGGCTATAGCTAGGTCATTTGAGACCAAAAGGCATGTTGCATCTGTATAGATAACTGCACAATTACATTTACAGGCAGATAGCTACCGTACAGAAAAACAGTTCCAGGATAAATATCAATCCAGTGAATTGGATTTTATAATGCCTCTAGAGAAGAAAAATGCATACGCATCAAAAAATCTGGTAGTACCGACCCTTCAATTTTGTAGAAGCTTGGGCTATCACCGCGCACTGGCGCGCAATAGTTGATATCTTACTGGCATAATGGTAGACCGCTCCATAATTCTGTATGTTCATGCAAGATTCAGACTGTATGTGCATCGAAAAACCGGATAGTATCTAACCTTTAGTTTTACCGGCGCCTTGACTATTGCCACAAAAAGTTGATATATTGAGACAGTCGTGCTGAAAAAATGGTAAGCCACTTCTAATCCTAGATGTAAAGCAACATAATTCTATATGCTCATGAACAATGATTGTATAGTATAAACAATGATTGGATTTTCCGAACCCATCTGCAGACGACTTTACGATTTTATTTATTTTCGCTAATTATTGGTAGCGGTGCAGTGCTTGCAATCGTAAAGTTTCTGTAAGTGCATCATCGTAAAGCCTTTGGCAATATAGTCAAGATACCTCTACTAATCTCTACCTGACATCAGATTACAGATTTGTGACTCTTCCAATATAAGTTAAAAACTGAGTTTGACGGATTCGAATTACGAAGAAAAAGGGTCTGTTAAGAATCACACGGATGGGTAGTTTGGCGAAAACGTCCTTCCTGCCTCCTCCTTCAAGAGCGGCAGCAGCTTTCAGTCCCCTTTCATTGACATCTGAAATTATAACGCGACATTAGAAACGCATGTGCATATTGTACTGATTGTGCTAAAAAATTAGATCAGTGTATAGCGATCTATGCTGCAGTCATGCATGCAGTATCCAAAGTACAACAATGAACAAACGTCGTGTATAAACTGTCTGGTGTATAACTGCTGTGTATGAATGTGAAAGAAATCACGCCATAATAATTTTTTACAGTTTTCGTAAGAAAACAAACCGCAATAAAGACGCTGATCCAATAGAATAATGTTAGCTGCGTTTATAAGCAAAACAGTCAATATTATGGTACCGCGTACGAAACTGACCAATCATGGCTTTGTGAGCAATCCCGTCGATTGATGCCGACTTGTCGTCGGTCATAGCCGACAGATCCGCATCCTTGCTGAACAGAGTCGCAATTCCTAAACCCTTCGATACTTCATTAACATCCGTAGCCAACTCAATCGCAAACTTCGGTATGGTCAAGTTCATGAGCGTATCTCCTATCGTCGCAAACACCTTATTCACAAAAGTCGCGCTTAATGCTTTCTCCAGTTTTGACAAATCCTTCGATTCTTTAGGAAGGAAAAATAGTACGGAAGCTGTGCCCCAGTGATTCCGTACTTCCACTGCTTCGAACGGTGGGGCATCCGGCATTTTCTTCCCATTCAAATTGTCAAGGTAATGATAACCTGTCAGTTTAATATTCATCATAGGGACGGTTTTCTTGGTGCCGTCGATGTTTGTGAATTCTGCTGGTTTTGTTTCCTTAGGATCGAACTGTTTTAGCCAAAGAAATTGCAGATAATGACTGTTCAGAAGGGAGATTTCCGTTTTCTCATTGACTGATTTGGTGGTAACGACGTTTTTGATTTTCCCACTGGTCTGCCCAGTGACCTTTAAGCAAAAACAGTGAACAAGTCAAAAAACACCACGGGAACCGAAACAATTCAACGACCGTTAACACCGAGGATTAATGATAAATCCCATGTGTGAAAAAAATGAGTACGTCTGCTTTTTGGCGTTTTTGTTAGTTTAGTAAGAAAATGTTGACTAACATTATACGAACGACCTACGGTAGCTATTTTTTCTTACCCATTTGTTCATCTCGCTGACAGCAGCGGCCGCATTCCCCTTGAAATTCACCACTCCCGGCGTCTGATTAAAACTTCTGACCAACATATTTAAAAACTCTGGCTTTATTTTAACATTCTTATCCACATAAAACCGGTTAATGGCAATGGTCACATCGTCAACTTCACTGGGTGGATCAGATTTGTGGGGTGCTGTACGGTACAGATACTGGATGACAGCAAACGCATCCTGGCAACTTATCCCGGTTCCCAGATTCAGAGCGGACATGATTTCCTCCTGGGTGGAACCTTTGGCAGCAGCGCAGGCCATTAGTAAGGCAGTGCTAGCGTGCAGCGGGAGAAGGATGATATTGGTCTTAGCTGATGTGGATTTGGACCCGGCTAGCTGCTGGTAGAAGTGGATGGTGAATTCGTTGATGGCGGACTTGATGTCGGCGGTGGTTAGGCATTTGTCCGGCTTCTGCACGGGACATTGATCTTTCGTGGTTCCGGTAGTTGCGACTAGGGATACCGGTAGAAATACCAGCAGAAAAAAATAGCACCATGATTTGTTTATAGCCATTGTGTTGAGCGGTGTTTGATTAAGTCCCATAAAACATGCGTAAGTTTAGTTTGTAAGCGTACTGAGTTCCAACTTTCAGATTTTGAATTAGTCATTCAATATTAAACATATACAAGAAGAAAGCTCTGCAAGGCTTTCTTAGCTAATAATGCTGTTTCATTTCGATGTTTAGGGCTATTTTGCCCAAAGGATAATTCAGCTGTGATAAGGATACCCTGGCACGGCTGAGAAATATTTGCAACAAGACTTGGAAAAAAATTGTTTATATAACTCATTAAATTAGTGCTTAAGCGCTAAATTCAACAGCACATCCCAGACTACGGTACATTCGAATGCGCATCACTCATCTTGTCAGATGGACAGTTATTAATTAACGATCATTAGCGTTTACACTTCGGGACTTCGGCACTTCGGTTTACACTTAATGGCTGTAGGAGATTTGCAGTTTACGTATATACGCTATAGTAGACAATGAACAACACATTCACAGTCAGATATCTGTACTTCTATGCGAATACAGGTTCGTTTATCCGTACCAAACTGTGGAACACCACAAAAATAATATTCCCACATTGCTTGACAGTCAAATTGTCTTTTGCCGTGACCTAGTAAACTCCCGAAAACGATTGTATTTTACTGATTGTTGACTAAGGCTGAGATCGATATACAATAAAATAAGATACAGTAGATACACAGTCTGTATTTTCAAATACGGTTTTTTCTGTGCCAGATCACAATGCTATGAATATTGAATTTATACACGAATTTGTGCGCGGAATCTTCGGGATAAACCCCTTCTCGGTGGCCGGAAATGACTAAACTTATGATGGATTTCTTTGCGAAACATTTGCGGGTATATGTAATACGTGCACACATAAACGTAAAAGTGTATCTTTGCAAAATAGTATATGTACATTCTTTACTCACCATTTCTGCTGCATTTATTTGTACAGAATCGTTTGTGTGTGTTTCTGTTTGTATGAAACTTACACCGTCACGAACCGATTTCCAGGTGAACAATGCCACAAGCGACTTTAAACCATAAAAAGTTTATGTACTGTTTACTTTCGCTGCTGCTTTTCATACAACATGCTGGAGGCGCATTGTACAGCTGAAACACTGCTGTAACAATGCATCGGAGTGTTTCTGTTTGTTGTAACGTAACATTCTGCAAACTTGCGATACCAAACATGCCAACATAGAAAAATAACAATTAACGATCCCACTGGAACAGCCACTAAAGTAAACAACAGAATTAAGCGGGCGCAAAAGGAGACTTTAAAATATCTATACAATTATGCAAGTATATACAGTTTTTATTGGTGCTGGTATAAGTTACAGGCTCTCGTTTCGCTACATAATATATTGTGAAAAAATTTCTCCAAGTCATCATTCTGTTATGTTTTACACAAACAGTCAAACGCCGAACACCGAAAACAGCAAGAAGTCAAACGACAAAAACTTACCTCCGAGCCATTTTATTGCCTTCCAGTCTTCTTAGAATTGACATGTGTACATTCCACAATACGGATATGGTTCATCAGCACACAAAGTAGATTGTGGCCAAAACTACGCTAGCTGCAATGCATTTCATAACCAGAATAATCATCCTCGGCATACTCTCTACATCCGTAAAAACGGATGATGATGTACCAGCTGACCAGTGTCCAGTTGTTCAGCCCAAGACGCAGCAATGCCTAACCACCGAGAACATCAAGAATTCCATCAACCAGTTCACCGTCCGCATGTACCAAGAAGTGGTCGGTCTGTCGAGTACCGCCCGCACGGACAACATTATCCTCCTGCCTCTACACGCCTCCAACGCGCTGTTAATCTCCTGTCATGCCGCTGCCGGTGATACGAAAACCGAGATCATTAACGCGTTAAAACTGGGTACCGGGTTGGAATGTTTGGACGCCTATGCGGTGATCCAGGATCTGTACCGGCGGACGCCGCATCGCTCCGATCCCCCGGAGCCCATGGACGACGTGACCTTTGCTATCAACCGGCAGTATGTCGATAAGCAGGTTAAACTAAAACCGGCATACGTTTCTGGATTGGCGGAACGGTTTAACCAGACACCCGGGGTGGTGGACTTTAAAAACAACGCCGATGGTGCCCGGAACGAGATTAACAAGTGGGTGGAGCTGCAGACACTGGGGAACATCAGGAACCTCATGCCCCCGGGGAGTGTCGGATCCGCGACTATGGCAACCGTGATCAACGCCCATTATCTGCAAATCAACTGGGGATTTCCTTTCAACCCTAATCTGACCGAGAAACGTCCCTTTACAAACGCGGATGGGACCGTTAGTCAGGTGGACACGATGCGACACCTCACGACCAGTCTGTTCTACTTTGATAATCTGGAGCAAAAGGCGATGCCCAATGCGCCGGCGTTCCATATGATCCGTTTGCCGGATAAATGGGGAAAGGGTTTCCTGTCGGTGTTTGTTCCCAAGGACGCCGATGGACTGCCGGCACTGGAAAAAGCCCTGACAGCGGATTTGCTGCTAGAAGCTATGGATAAGGCCCAACGGCGATCGACTAATGTGACAATTCCTAGGTTTGCTTTTGAGAAGACCCTGAACTTGGCTGATGCGGTGAAGGGCATCGGGATTACGAAGTTATTCGGTCAGAATGTGGATTTCTCGCCCATGACCGATACGCGTAATGTGCGGATGGACCGGATTACCCATAAGGCAATGATTGGTACGTTAACGGTGTTTCACGTGTAGATTCATAATTAGCGCGAACTGTGAACATTATAGTGGCATATTCGTTCATAATCTGTACAAATGTAAAGTGACAGGGAAACAAAATCTGTAGTGTTCATGGATATTCGACTACATACATAATACTTGCCAAAAAATTAATTATACATAGTAAAAAACTGTTTATGAAAAAACTGAATAAAATAATAAAAAAAAACTTCGCATTTAAATTCTAATATTCAAATTACCTAGTTACTAAAATACGCTGCAGCTAAAGTCTTTATTTCTTTGCGTAGTACCATTGTTTCTTGTGACATTGAATAATGATTTTCTGGTATGAATGCAGACGTCAACGAGCGTGGACTGAAAGCTGCAGCGGCAACCGCAGTGTTATCGCACGGGAAAACGACAGGAGTGGCAAAGATTGTTGCTTTCTTTGTGGACAAACCATTTTTCTTCGTAATACGTCTGGAGGAACCCAAAATGTTAACGTATCTCGGACGAGTAACTAAACTTTCTTCTCAAGGAGTTCCGATTTTTTAGATTGTTTGCATTACATTTTGGTATTAGCATTGTGCATTATTATGTCGAAAAATATCTAGCAAGTAATTTGCTTGACTCATAACCATGGTAATTACATACGCAGTGCTTTTTTTAATTTTTAATTATTACTTTCTTTTTATATATATGTTTGGTACACAGTAGTATTAATAACGTACGCTCCTCCTTGCTGGGCTTTCTTCGCTAAGTTTTGTTTTGCTTGATTATTTTTAACTGGGAGAATTTGTCACTGTACCGCTGAGGTTAATCGCAATGCTTCAAGGGAAATTTAGCCTACTGATCGATGAAGCCGGAATTCCGGGCAATCTGTGACCGCAAAGAGCTGCAAGGTTATGTATTTCTACTGCATGCAATAATAATTATGCCGAAAGTGAAAGTCGTCGTCGGTGTATTGTGACGAAAAGAGCAGTCGGTAGTAGAAGTCAACCTTCAAAAATTCTAAAAAAAATCAGAACATTCCATTTATTCTGGCTAGAAGCAAACTATGTTAGCTGCGGTGATGCGGCACTTCCAAGCTTCCGCATTAACGGAAACAGTCGATGATTAATTAACCATGTTATTAATAAGTCCAGGTACCAGTGCAGGTACTGGCAAAAATTTGGCAGAAGAGCATAAAGGTATTCGGAATATGCTTTGGGCGGTAAAGTTATTTCCAGGACGATAACCGAGCGACGCAGTTGTATTGCACATACATATTACGTTGATCCATGCACTCTATTTGCATCCAGGCCTTCGACAATCGACGGTACTGGCGGCAAACTGTAATTTTGATATATAAAAGGTATCTTCTGTTGTTTCCGCTTACGTAGTTTTTATCGTGCGAGATACTTCTCAGCCGGAAAAATGCCTGACGCAAAGTATATTATCCTGTTAATAACCATCGTCCACGTAATCGCCTTCCCAATCATAGCGAAGGGTCAATCAGACAAATTTAAGCCACTGATCCAGGACTTTTCTATTCGACTGTACAAGGATGTTTCCAAGTCGGCCGGTAATAATAATATCCTCCTCAGTCCACTAGCGGCAAGTACCGCCCTTCTGATGTTCTGTAACGCCGCCAATGGCACAACGCAACAGGAGATTCGCGACATGTTCAAACTGGACAAGAATGTTAAATGCTTCGAAGTTTTTGAAGCCCTGTATAAAATGACGGCCAGCTCCGCCCACCAAGAGCAATCACCGCAGGACGACACCCATATCAGTATCAGCCGTGGATACGTTGATAAGAGCATTCGACTGAATCCCGCGTTGGTAGCTGCGGCGAATGCCAACACCAATCCGGCCCTTCCGGGTGTTGTGGATTTTAGCCAAACAGACGCCACACGGAAAGATATCAACGAATGGATCAGTAGCAAAACTCTGGGGAATATTAATGAGTTCCTTGCCAGCGGGGACATTAGTTCGTCCTTCAAGTTCCTAATCCTGAGTGGAAACTACCTTTCCTTCTTCTGGTCGCTCAGTGGCGCATTCGAACCGAAATTCAATACGAGAGGGGATTTCGTAAATGGCGACGGGAGCCATGCGAAAGTGGAGTATATGAACAAGAACAATACCAGTGCCTACAAGTACAAGCATTTTGATGCCGATGCGGCCGCGAAAACGCCGGCTTTCCATGCGCTGAAGCTGCCAAGTAGATGGGGCACTTTTTCAGTGTCGATCCTGATGCCGGATAATGTGCAAGATCTGTCCGCGCTGGAACAGTCATTGTCGACTGACTTCATCGACAAGGCTGTTACCGGCAATTCTAAGGAAGCTCTGTTGAATTTGGCCGTTCCAAAATTAAAATTAGCACAAACGACCGATTTATCTGCGTCGATGAAAAACTTGGGCGTATCGCAGTTCTTCTCCAAGAATGCCGATTTATCCGGTTTAGCACTGGATGCTACGTTTGGAGCCGATGCCGTGCGTCAAAATGTGGGGATTGGTACGTCCGAAAGTGGTCGATATTGCTTGAAAATGTGTAATATGTTGTATATCTTTTAGGGTTTGATGAACAAGGGTTTGTAGCCAAGACCGGCACGGCCGGTTTACCCCCAAAAGTCTCCAGAGTCGTAGGGCTCGCTCGGCCAGTTAATCTCCGTGTTGACCATGCGTTTCTCCTTGTGGTCCAGATGGAATCGACCGGTTATGTGACGCATATCGTTCGGATTAACAAACTATTTGACAGACCGATATTCTAATAAATTTAAGGCTTAGATTACAGTACAATTTGCTGGCAAAAGCCAGTGTTCGAGCCCACGAAATACCAATAAAAGTAATGATCCAGCTCAAAGATTATTTCATAAAGAAAACAAAAATTTTCCCACAAAAAGTAACAGCACCGCCGTAAGCATTGTTTTGTTGCGGACCTGCGGTGTTGCGTGTTTGCTGTTCAGCGACTGTTGTTAGCAGCATGCATGCATACAGTATGTCGTGATCGTACTTTCTTACGATACAACGAAAAGCTCGCAACAAAACGGCGAAGAGTCCATACGTTTCGCGAACTGCAACAAAAAACTTTGCAACAATCCCTGCACGTTCATACTTTTTGCAGAAAGAAGTCAAAAAATTAGTATCTAAAGTGCAACACGAATACGAGCCCAGCATTCCAGTATATGATCCTGCAATATCGTTTTCACACGGCACGAGAACGAACTCGCTGGTCTCGCGCTTTCCTCACAGGAACTCTCGACAAGTAACAACGACGCGGTGACCAACGGATCACACTACCAGGCAGCATGTTTTTCAAAACAATAACATTAGCGATTTCTCGAAAGGTGGGTTGTTAGAAGTATGCTCGTGACAGTTTGGAGAGGAAGTTTGACTTTTCGTTTTCGGGCGTGAATGTTCCCTTTAAACTGCCAATGCCACTATCTGAAGACTGGTTGCAAAACACCCTACAACGATCCACTTTCGTGTGGAGCGTACGTATTATTGTTTATGCTGAATAACTGACAGTGACCCGCTCGGAATCCTTAAGGAGATGCGGTGACCCCAGTGTGCATAGTACGCTGTGTGCATGATGCCGGCCTCAGTAAGCGCGATGGCGTGGTATACTCCAGAAAAGTGTCCGCTTACTGCGGGAAAAATGCGGGATAACAGTGCTGTTATATGAACATACATATGGCGTAATGGCAGTGTATTTACCTTTAATCGAACAAAAGAATCTCTGTTGCCTGGGTACGTACCCTCGTCGACGTTCTTAATTTCCCTTTACCGCGAGAAGTGCCTAAAGAAACTGTTATTGACTCCTGACTTCCGACATAATGATGTCGTCCTTTCGGTTTATTGCCGACCGAACTTTCCTTCTTATGTGGACATTGTGTTTGATCAAGAACAGTCTGTTTTACGACATTTCAGCAGATGCAGATCAACAGTCGCTTCAAGACTTTTCCAGTCTCACCCAGTCGACAAAATGTATGTAAGTACAGATAATTGCAATCATTTGCAGTTGCCAAACATGCCCGCTCAAATTTTACGCTCTGTTATTTGCTACGTGCATGATCGAATATCAGAAATCATCAACAGAACAACTGCGCACGTATATTAAAATTAGGCATTCAAGCTTTTCATGGCATGCTCAACTTGCATTATATTAATAACTTGTCAAGCATCCCCGCTGTTCGTTTTTCGCAGTTTCTAGATCTATAACAGAGCGCGGATACATAGTGCGAGTGCTATGCCTCTTGTAGGTGCATGGGTCGGGTCACCTCCGTTTTGCGTTCCGTCCTGCGGCCCGGATCGTTACGCACTGGCAGAATCGCTGTGCGGTAATAGATCAAATATTGTGAAGCTCTTCTGTTGTTACTCCGGTCATCAGAAGCTCTGCTGTCCGCGTATTTATCGGCTGGAACCGAGGCAACAGGTCCAGATGCGCGCATATTACGAATGGCAGCCGCCCAATACATTTCCTCCTTATTGAGCCAGGCATCCAGATCTTTTTTTCGCAGCAACCGACAATAAAGTAAGAAGTCCCAATTCGCGTATTTCAGGGTAGAGAACGCATTAGCACCACTGACGGAATCGCTGTGTGACGCAATGACTCAAACACATGTCCGAGCATATCTTTTTCGGGAATAAGTTTTCGAGAAAACACAGTCCGCCGAATGAAACCAGCCATTGTACGAGTCTTGACTGAAGGCGAAGTTCATAATTTCGAACTTTTCTTATACATAATTATGGTAAATATATTCATTCAGCAGCAGCCAGCAGGCACCAAAAAGCACAGTAGGTCAGTTCGCAGTGTAAATTGTACTTAAAGCTTACAGTTTTCACACATATATATCTCACAATAACTGAAGACTCGCGACATTGAAATGAGTTCTACGGTACGAGCATCGAAATTTCTGTAGTCGGTGACGGTCGGTGACGGTCGGTGACGTATCTGTATATTCAAACAAGCAGCCGTGTCGAGTCTATGCCAGGTGCTTATTGTTAGAAGTAGTTTCTCGCCTCAACGATCAACTGAATTGAACCTGGAATATCCCGCTTCCAAGGGCACGTATTGCATAACAAGCCGTACTCGCTATACCGCTGGTCAAAGATACTCCCACCCGTCAGCTGACCGTTTTCTGGCCACCAGGCATGACGGTCAACTGTCGACGCTCGAAGACATTAGAGTTTGTCGCCATGTTTTCCGTAGGCCCAATGTTTTGACGGGCTTTGCAGACGGTGCAACTTAACGTTCAGCCTGGTATTTTCTGTTATTTCTGCTGCAGTTGCGTCCGACCATAGTCGACCGAAGCAATTAATAATAACTGATGATATCGTTTAGCAAATTAAATGCACTTTCATAATCGTATACTTTCAAAAATCGTGAAAACAGCCACATGCACATTCCCGAGAGTGTATCGCACGGCACAATGTCTGACAACCCAACTGACCCCGACCATGTACTTTTTTCGAACCTGAAACATATACTTTGAAGTGTATCAGCTCGACAAAACTTTTGATCCCCTTTCGAAATCTGCCTTCAAATCCGGCACTTTTTATACTGTTGGTCAGCTATAGGCCCCCAAAGTTAGCCGCAACCCCCTTAAAATTCGCCATTACTATATATCGCTTACATCAGACGTTGACCTTTCACTCTTTCGTCCAGTAGCAGATAATGGTGTTCAATATGGTCAATAAAGCAAAAGTTAATAAGAAAAAATACCTGATGTTAAACTGTCAATGTTATCCTTGATAATGTTTGTATTTATAATAACGTATCATTTAAAGCACACTCACTTTTTACTTTGCATAAACGTTTACTGTTTTACCACACTGTTCGCAGTTTACGCTCTGCAATAACACTGCCTTACCAAGTACTGTATTTTCCAGCAGTAAAAAAGCTACCTCAACTCGCAACGACGCGGAATACTAATTAACAACGCTCAAAAGCATCAAACTATACATAAAAAAATGACAAGCATCAAAACTTATAGACAAAAAAATGACAAGCAGAGCAACAGGAGCAAAAACTCTTTTTACGAAAAACTTTGGTCCCCAATGTCTGAGCAAATGTCCCGTTATCATGAGTCCAGAACAAGACGGTCAGTGTCATCTTGCCGATTGAAGCAATTCAGATTCCAGATACTCCTCTCAGCAGGTAACGCGGCATATCGCCTGTAAAAATGCAAAACTCAGCACGTAACTTGTCAGCGAAATCAATCTATCCGTCCTACTAAATGGCCATGACTAACTCTCGGTTTCAAACCACAGTTGTTGTAAATTATCGCAACATACCTTCGGCGATGGAGAATAAAGGACCCAATCGCAACGAGACCAATGAATCCCAGAGCCAGAGGAATACCAACGGACAGTCCTAGCGAATGCGAATGGGCGGAAGCCGCAGTGCTAGTGCTTCCTACAGAGATTCCGTAATTACTTAACCGTAAAATCAGTTCGCAACACCTTTAACCGAACAAAATATCAGCAAACGTCGTCAGCTGCGCGCGAGCCTTTATTTCTAATTCTACACGTCAGATGGTGCATTGTAAGTGACTTACGGTAAAAAATTGTTACTTTATTTAACTGTAATTTATTTAAATAATTATTTAAGCAAACAAATTGCATATAAATATGCGATAAAACCCAAAAGTTACTTAGGTATCGAAAAATACAGTATTTTAACTACTGTACACAAGCTCGGAAAAGTTTTGTTCATCGATAGAAAAAGACTGAGTTGGTTGATCGCGTTTTTACGCTGCTAGCAAAATTCTCATCTTACCTGTTGGTCCGACAGTCGTAGGACGAACCGTGGTGGTCCCATAAAAGTTCTGCACCTGTGCGACGTTGCACCGATCAACTGTCTTAGGAAAGTTTAAATAAAGCGGATCCAAGCAATACAACGCACCACCGCACTTATTTTCCTTCCCGGGAGTTGGTTCTGTCCATTTATACCCCATCGGCCACTTGGCATCCACCGTACTGTCATTGCAACAAAACGCAAACGATCCACTGTCCTTGCTCTGGTCATTACGATCGTCGTCAAACCGATAATACCCATCCGGGTTCGGACCGACCTGGTACTCCGGGAACAGGAAGTCTTTAATATGGTGTGCACTTCCTTTTTTTCCGCCGTAGAAGAACAACAGATCGACAATATTTGCGCGATGCGCCGTGTCGTTGTTGAGTGTGGCGTTAATCTTTAGATTTTGCTGATCGGTGAGATTAGCATACAGAACAAAGGCGTTGGTCTTGGCATTGCCACGGTCAATGTAGAAATCGGTGTTCTTCTTCCAGTGGACCTCTTCAAAAGTGACAAATTCGGCATCCGTGACGTTCTCGCTGCTAACGTTACCGATTACCAGGTAGGTGGTGTTCATCTCGTTCCACCATCCAATGTCGGAGAAGTGGATAATGTGCTGGAGAGTACTGTTGCTGTCGCCGTGGGTGGTTCCTCCGCGCCAGAATGCCAGTGTGTAAGCCGATAGGTCGACAGATTCGTTACAGTGCTTCTTTAACTCGATGAATTCTTGGCGAACATTCTTTGTGGACAGTTGTAATTCGCTGATGGTGACTGGGCAGGATGAGAGTACAAGATGGAATGATGAAAGTGATAAAATCAATAAAGTCCACATCTTTTTCCTGTTGAGAGGACAGTGGAGGAAAAAACGAAGAATAGGTAATAAATCTGAAAAACAGGGAATATCAATATATCATAAATCACTGCATTTCTTACAACAGTTCATCAATTGTAATTTTTGTTTTCTCGCGATAAAATGTACAAAACAATATGCCCTTCTTCTTTTGTTCTACTGCTCATCGGCACAATACGTGATTTACAATACTAATATTTTCAATATTTACTACAGTAATTATTTGAATGGACTCACGGTAACGTACGGCCACTGTAAAACGCAGTAGTAACTGACGCTGCGACGCAAGTTTAGGTTATTAGTTGATAAGAATTATCACAGAAACGAAGCTCGTTAACGTCCTCACGATATCAGTATGGGAGCACGAAACAGAAGCTAAAAAATATAAACTAAATTAAAGTAAAACGTTAAACGTGAGGTCCCAAAATGTCAGAAGTAAAACAAAAAACTGTTGATTCGTCTGATGCTTTATCGCTCAGCAGGGTCTCTCTGACAGCTGCAGCGCACTCGGGTGCAATTATGAGTCAGCAACTAAATAAATGATGTCATTATGATGCAATATCACCCAAGACTTGTCAGTTTGCTGCATGTGCGCTGTTGTGTACATACAGGTATACCTCGTTAAACTTTATCACGATCGATCATCATCCGGATCAGTATTGTCATGCGTGATCCGTGAATTACTATGCATTAGTAAAACAATATCATAAGTCATAATTAGAACTGCGTATTTTTTTATCACTCATGCAATTAAAATGTTATACAGTACAGCAGGTTACGGCAAGCACGGTCAACCAAATGTACGTACAATCAAACTTAAGCTTCTAATTTACGGATAAACTGACAAAGCATTAATTATACACGTTAATAATACAGCTGCTGTCTCAGTTTATCTGGATTTATCTCGAGAAGACACCGATTGAAATATGAATTGTTTGGTAATATATTTAACCATATAATAGATGCTGCTTGAAGTGACCTTTTTGCATTATCGGTTAAATATATATGCAGCTCATATGCTGTGCCATATATACAATATTAATGCAATAAGAAGAAACCCAGCGAGATGAGAAATTAAAATAGTCATACAAAAAGTAGCCATTTCGGTTTATTGTGTACTGATGACTTCTGCCCGGCCCAGCAGAGTTATGCGACAACAACAACAGGAGTGGCGTTGCACTATTTTGTGATTTTATCGTAGGTCGCTGCTACAAGTATGTTATGTTACTGTATGTAGCACGCATTTTGGCAGTGATTTCCGGTCCGCCATGCACAGAAGTATCGTTTGCTCATAATAAACTATATGCTCTCGACCCCTCTTGTGTACGATTAAATATAACGATACATTACATGATTTTATGATTTTATAATTGTACATATATGGTTTTAGTACCATCTGCAGTAGATTCAAAAATTGTTTAGAAATACTGTTAATTCATAACATGTTTTGATTCATGAAAACATGTACACTCCATCGATGCGAGATTCGTGTCACAGGACTAGTTTCAAAAAGAAAACACTTTCTTAGTATTCGACTTAACTAACTTCAGGTGTAGATGATGCCTCGTATATTCGATTTTCATGCTGCATCGACTTTAATTATGACAGAAACGTCGTATCAAAGTTGATCGCACTATCTTGCAAAATCCGTACTGTATAATTGCAAACATTTCAATATACCGTATATGTTCATAAAAATATTTGTGTCCCTATATGCCGGTATGAATATTGCAAGTACGCGCTATACTGTAGATTACAGAAGTAGGCAGACGGCTTGCTTTTCGAATTAATTAAACACATTATTATTCTGTGCGACTTGCAATAGCTAGCGCTGTAATTATAAAGCTTTCTACTGGTACATAATATCGTTCGAGCGTTTTTTCGGGCGCACAGGATTATTTCGTCTTTGAATCTTGTGCGGAAATAAGCAAGAATTAGGCATAGTAATACAGAAGCACTTTAATCTGCATCTTTGTATCACTTACAAGTTACGTACAATTTTTCCGTTATCCGATCGGATACCAAATAACAATCCTCCGCGAATTAAATATAAATTCAACACAAGATGGAACCGTATAGCAAATAAATATTACCACAATTCAGCTGATTTAGCAGCTGGCCATATATGGATGGAATTTTGGCGCAATATAATGGCTGGGTGCTTTTAGAGTGGTGGTGCAGTTGAGGTTATTTGCTGATTATTAAACTGCACGTATAAATATTAATATCACGAAAGAATGTGAAGACAAAATTAATAGCAAGAAAGATCGTCCATTACTTCGAAGTCAGCTGGTACTACATACTGTACATGTACCGTAGCAGCTGTCTGTCTTATGGAAAGGGTCAAATTCCTTACCGCACCACAAGCAGGGTGGGTCCGATAAAATGTCTGGAGTTGGCGATTTTCTTATCGCAGGCCGAAGCCGCTCGCTAGTAATTAAGAGAACAATTGCATTGTTTACTCTATATTCCATATTTCTATGTTCCATATTTCTATATTCCATATTTCTATGTTCGCGAATAAGATCTAGAGTAAACGTACTTCCGCAGCGGAGTATTGACAACAGTTTTGACAGCAACGGTTTATTTACCGGTGATGCCATACAACACGTTACTAGCGTATATCCGCACGAAGTCCAAGTAGTAACGGGTACAACAATAATAATTACACATAAAGAGGCCACAGGAAGTTTACTGCTCAGATGAACTTCCGATGTCATTAACAATATTGAGTTACTCTACACCGTGGAGATAGATATGGCAACCAATGGAGACGAAAACTGACACGCTAGTTTTATTTATTTGTTCATTTTACAAATCAAAAATCACGCACCTACGATACTGAAAGACTTTATCATAAAAGACAAAAATGGAAAAATTGAAAAAAAAAGAAAACAAATCAAATAGCTTATTGATTTTAATCAAAAAAAAATAATTATTTTGTAAGTTATAGTTTAACCTTTTAAGCTTCAAAAGAAAAATAATGTTCCTGTAGCATTATTAGTGTTGCATTACGTGGTTCGCGCCGCGCGGCGGTCGTCAACTTGCATAACAAGATATTTACATCTACTTCTACAGATAAAGCTGATTTCAACGTCCGGCCGAAGGCAAGGGCGAAGGCCTCTGCGCCCGCTCACCCAACACCTCCAGCCGGCCGCTTCTTAAAACCCACACCTGGAAAACGTTTTTGGACATCCAGCATAACGCAAAAAAACATTTAAGGCAAGCTCGACAATTTTTTGCGACACCGCCGGTACCAGAAATGACCTAATAACGAACGACAAATCTGCGCATTGCCGACACTCACGTACGTCGTAAACTTCAAATTATCCTGCTAAAGGAGAGGACTATAAGCATTCCTTTTAATGTGTACATCTGATTATTATTCTGATACGGTGCAGGTAACGTACGCTCCCTCCTTTTACATATAATAATATTTTCTCAACATTTACTTGAGTACTGTTCAAACTTCAGGAGGAGGCTGGTTCGTAATTTGGTCGATGTCCCACCTGGTAATTAGGAAAGCAATTGTCTAGTAGAACGCGTTTTAATTTAATTGTTACTAGCTAATAATAAGTTGCTTGTAAGTTGCTGTTAAGTAGTTGTAATTGCTTGAAATGTCTAAAAGCAGGCAAGTGGCGGAAGTGCAGTGTTTCCCTGTCAGTTCATATCAGGTGTCGCTCAGCTGTTTACCATCACGTGTCTTTCATCGTTCACAACTTTATGAGAATGCATCGTAAAAATATTAATTTGTAAACAAACAGTTCCTCACGTTATGTGATGTTACATAATATGTGCTACTCCGTTAGCTGCTGGAAGTAGTTTTTACGTTGGTGTTTTTGAATTACGATCTGTTATCATATTGTTTGCACTAAGTCTGACAGACGAAAACACATACCCAGCGATTTTTGCGTTTTATTTTCGAGTGATTGTTTTGATTGGATTATGGTCTGTCCAAGATTATCTGGAGATTATGGGAGAAAACGATTTTCCAGGTTAGGGTTTGTTTGAGTATTGTTTTTATGGGTCCACAGTGCCAACCGCCGTATGAGCTTGCTGTCAAAATATTTGAAGATTGATCATTGCGATATACATGGCGTGATAAGGGCAGATAATCAAACTAAACATGTGATTTTCGAATGCGCAGGTCGACTACTGCATCAGGCCTGCGTGTGGGAGAACGCAGAGCTGCTGGAGGATCTATTGAAGAATGGTGAAGAAGCCAAGAATATTGACTCGGAGGATAGATATGGGAGAACACCACTGCATGCTGCGGCCAAAAGTGGCAATTTGTCCTTGGTGGGGGTGCTGCTCAATGCTGGGGGTGAGTGGGAGAAAAACGTGAATCATATGGTGATTTCCATGTTCTGTGTCGAGGGCTTCCTAATGGCAAGTACAGTCAGACCGAGTAGGCGGAAGTTGGTGGGCATGTTTAAAAAAACGATATTCTTGTTGCGCAAGTGCTCATTTTTCCATTTCCCACAATCATCAATCATTTATTGGCGTTTTGTTCGTAACTTATTTATTGGAGCTTGATTTATTTAATTTAATCAAATATTTGTACTTGAGTGGATTGCTTTTATTGTTGCAAATCGGGCTTAACCAACGGAGTTAAAAAATTCAGTTAATATCAGAGTATGATATATTATTCGTGAGTCTGAGTTTTTATTTCTCCATTTCGAATTTCTCCATCGTTAGATATCATTTTACGATTTTTGTGTGGATTGTCGTTTTTACTGAATTATTTGGTTCCTGTTGAGCTTCCTCTTTTCTCAGGGATTTTCTGTGTTTATTTACTAATCAGGCTAGTCATTTTTCTGGAAACAATTAAACTGCTGCGTTATTATTTGCTGTATTTTTTTACAGCTGTATTTTAGAATGTATTGGGAAATATGAAAGGATTACGAATAATAATATTTAATTTTTGAAAAAGTAGCAGAAAGGATTACGGCACCATATGGGCATATACCGTATTACACTCTTGGTATGCTTGTAAGTTTGTGGACACACAACTTGATCCATTTTAATGCGTTAGATCCCCTAGAGAATGTAGCTTAATGATTGCGCCTTCAGTTTCCGATTAATCTTTGTCAGTTCGATATCAACGGCGCGGACTGCGCCAACCAGTCTGCAAGCAGCTTATTGACTCAGAATTATCAAGTATTTTGTTTGTAGCCAATCCTAATGTGCAAAGTTCAGTGCGGGCCGGTGCAGAGGTAAGTGCGCTGATCATGGTAATTAAAACAGAATTTCAGAGTCTAATATATCATTTACCACGTTCACACCGTTAATTTTTGTGTGACGTTTCAGACGCCGCTGCACATTGCGGCCTACCACGGTCGACTGGAAGCCGTGGCATGTTTACTGAGTTCTGGTGCGTCCGTCCATGCTAGGAACGCTCGCAACCAGACACCGCTGGATGTGGCTGTGGAGAGAAGACAGCGGGATTGTGTGGAAATGTTGAAGATTTTTCAAGGTAGGATTAAGCGAGGTTTTTAGAGGAGTTTAAGTTGTCAAAATGATGTTTCCGTTTTGTCACTTTGTCTTTGTTGGAAAATCGGAAAGTGTCTGTGTATGATGTGATTTATTGGAAGCCGTAAAATTGTCTGAAATGACTTCTAGAGGTTTTGTAGGTCCAGTTTTCTCCTAAAATTAATGGTATATAGATTATTTTCGTTGCGAATGCGTGCGAATGCGTATGCGAATGCGAATGCGTATGGAAAGCTACAAGTATCGTCTTTTTACAGAAGCGAAGGCTGAAAGACTTACCACCGCAGAGAAAGGTGAGAAATATATGTTATTTTGACTTACTTTTCGTACATTTTTGTCCTCCTGGCGGAAACACATTTTGATGTCTAATTAGGCAAGATAGCTACCTTCGTGGTTTTTTCGTAGAATTTGTGGAAGCATTCCAGTGCGACGACTTGATGCGAATGGAGTTTATACTGGAGAACATGAAATCTGATGCGGCTACCTTGTTAAATTCAACTGTGATCGATGGGATGCCCGTATTGATCAAGTAAGTAGCGTTCTTTGTTTTCAGTAAACGAGTGGTTTTCAGTCTTTTTTGCTGCATTTTTGGAAC
>JAQGAU010001250.1:0-20263 GCA_034698045.1 Paramacrobiotus richtersi | reverse complement strand
TCTCCATCCAGTGACGGAAGTGCTTCAGTCGTTGTTCCCGATTTTGTGGAACCCACTGCAAGAAATATAATGGCTTGAATTTGGATTAACAGTCGTTTTGTGTGCAAGAAATTCCTGTTTTGTTATTTCTTTTCTGATGATGAAAATTCAATAATAAATTCTCGACTTACGGTGAAAATGTTCTGGTCCTGTTCATCATCGGCTTTTTTGTAACTCGGTACTTCCTCCTCTGCGTCCTTCTCTTCAAAGTATTTCTTGACTGCGGTCTCACGTTCGCACCGTTCCACCAACTCGGCAAATGGCAGTAGGATGCTGTCTGGATCGTCGCCGCCTGGGTCATCCTTGCCGATGTCGATGGTGGCCGGGTCACAAGGTCCAGCTGGTGTTCTCGGCACTGGCTGGACACCTTTCAGTAAAGGGGTAGCAGTCTCAAGTTTTTTCTGCTGATATTGAGCAAATCGGCTAAAAAAATAGTAACGACAAATTTTATGGAAAAAATAATCACTATGAAAAACGTTCCGAAACAACAATTACCTTAGCTGTACTTGTATCGGCTTACGCTTTAAACTGTGTTTGCGCTTGTCAGGAACGAGTCTAACGATTTTGTCGCGTTCCATTCTTTTGATGAGTTTTGATCTAGTGGACTTCTCCCACATTGCTGGATCAATCGTGACGTTGTCGTTGCTGGCGGAAGTGTTGGCCCTGCAAAATCCGACATTTCTTATTCCGAATGGAAAAATTGCTTATACTTAACCGTACAGAGGAGTAACTGACATTGCACCTGCAAAATTTGATGCACTGACGGAATCTCCACAGTGGTCATAAGTATCGTCCTCTTTAGGCGCCAAGTCGTATTCGATCGGTGGACGGCTCATGATTAGAAGATGAGGTCCGGATCAGATTGCAAACAACATAGCCACATTACTGCACTACCATTCCCCAAACGTTTAATTGCAGCACTAGTAAGTGAAAAATTTCAGGAAATTAGGAAAAATGGACTCTGAATTATTGAATACATTACTTCAATTCTAGTCCTCAAGACGTGCCATCGATACCACATGTCCGCCATTCAGCGTCCGTTTGTAATACGGTATGAGTGTTAACTGGGTTGATTCTAGCATTTGCACAAGAATCCTGTCCCCTAAGCTAGGCGGACCGCTAATAGCGCCGAGTTTTTCCGTAGTATCATGTGCATCAATCCACCCACATGCTTAAATGCGGAAATAAACGATGTACAATCTTTGAGAGCCGATGTTTTCTGGCTTAGTAAAATCAAAATGGTCTCACAAGGGCGGCTGTGCCGCATGCAAGCATGGAGAAAGGAAAGACAAGCGAACACCTGTCTACCAGTACAAACCTGCAAGGAGCGCTTTCAAAAAG
The DNA here is from genome assembly GCA_034698045.1 of Paramacrobiotus richtersi. Classification (NCBI taxonomy): domain Eukaryota; kingdom Metazoa; phylum Tardigrada; class Eutardigrada; order Parachela; family Macrobiotidae; genus Paramacrobiotus; species Paramacrobiotus richtersi. Next base: position 18,883 of record JAQGAU010001250.1, on the reverse strand, counting down.
ACTGCCAAGTATTGCATCCGACTTACATCATTATTTCCTTGCCAAGCATTGTACTATTTTTCGCTGGTGCATGCTGGCGACATACACAGTAAAATTCTCTGGAGTATGTCTGCATCATGACAAAGCTGACCGTACTATAGCTGAGGAACAAACCGCATAGTAATACACTGATAATGGCCCCGTATAAACTGATAAGCATCACACAACAGTCTACAACGCTCATGCGGTGATCGTATCGCAGCGTTGAGTCGATACAATGCGGAAAGATTCGATTTAGCGCCTTTTTCCTACAGTCGTAAAAATCATTAACTGCATTGTGAACTAGTCTATGAGCTTGAACGGAGTATCAGCCAAAAAAAGAATATAACGGCGTCCCGGAGCGCAGTAAGGATTTCCTTATCATCCGTCGGAGTCCCAACTGATATCTGCGTCCACGAAACACGGCAAAGAGCTAATTTTCACATTGTGAAACTGTGCGCACCGGATTCAGTCGAGACTCTAGCAATCACGTGGTAACAGATTATATCGACGTATCTGATAAGAAACATTGCCAGTGCATTTTTCCCTTACCCGTGTGATGTGATCCGGAGCAGAACGCTAGGAAGGGCAAGCAGTAGACAGCGAACTCCGGATCCCTTTTTGAAGCCCTTTCAAAATATGTGTACTTTTGATATCGCCGTGTCTGCTTCCTAACGACCACCTCCGTGAATAGTTCGTTGCAGCAGTGCTAACTGACTTAAAAATAACCTTGTCTACAAAGATACAAAGTGTACAGCTCTGAACGTAAAGTTTCCGCTCTGACACATAAAGTTTACAGATCCGAATACAATATGTACAGCTCTGAACGTAAAGTTTCCGCTCTGACACATAAAATTTACAGATCCGAATACAAAGTGTACAGCTCTGAACGTAAAGTTTACAGATCCGAATACAAAGTGTTCTGCTCTAAACGTAATGTTTCCGCTCTGACACATAAGGTTCACAGATCCGCCGGTGAAAGTGACAATATTCGGTACTTACAACCAGTGAAAGTGACAATATTCGGTAATTACCGCCGACGAAAGTGTGCGTTGTGACAAGTGTGTATGTACGGTTGGAGGGTCGGCGTTGTGACAAGTGTTTTTGTGCGGCTGGAGGGTCGGCGTTGTGACAAGTGTGTATGTACGGTTGGAGGGTCGGCGTTGTGACAAGTGTTAGTATTTGAATAGACATCAAGCCTTGCTCGGCGCGAGCCTGTACAACATCGTGCCCCGATTGCCCAGGCAGTCGAGGTTTTATCTACCGCATTCGCTGCCCGTCGAGCCCACATTGGAGGAACTAGGACCAAGCCCCGGCTGGACGATATCGACAAAAACCAGCTTAGTGAAGCCGCTGCGAGCGGTAGCCCGGACACAGGGTCAGCGTACGAATCCACAGCCGGTTAATGGAATATTAAACTTAGGTCAAAGGGTTGTGTTTTCTTTGGATTACATCGCCAAGACTTTCGGACAAAAAAGCACCAAAAAACGAATAAGGACTTCAATGGTCGACGAGGGCGTTGACGGAGCCGTTTACCGGGTTCGACTGAGCAGAAGTCCACTTCAAGCTACGGGGCATACGGGTGAGCTTGGCGAGCTTACTTCCGGTGAGGTATCCGTTGCTTTAGTTGTGTCGAAAGCGCTTGACATGACACTAGACTTCCCACGGGTTAATGATAAACTCTTCGCGGATGCAGGTCCGAGAATGGAGGCTTCTGGCTCCTTCCTTATTTCTCGAGCGCTCTCTCTGCATCTGCCGAATCTAGCTATGTATGACTGCCGAAGAAAGCTCTGGAACTCGTATTAACGAAGTGTTTCAGTGGCTGCATCAGCTTGCTGTTCGGGTTATCGCGTGCTGCGGTTTCGCCAGAGTATGCCCCCGTTTCTTGACCACCCTGCCTCTGCTGGGTTTGGCCGAAAGAGGGTCACTGGACATCCCAATTTGTTCCGTTTGCTCCCAATTAGCAAACGGTAACACTGTCAAAAGTCTCTTCATGAAACTTCGACACGCATCCATTTTTGACGCTTGGCTGGGTTAAGCCGTTTTTCCAATAAACATTTTTAGTATGCTGTGAACAGTATGCTGTGGATATATTAAGCAATTAGAGCGGTTAAGTTGATTGCGATATCGATCCATGCCATTATCGCCTTCGAATAACAATGCTGTTCCGTAATGGTCGCGATATGTCAGTCAGTTGTGTCCATCTTCTTAGACATTCTCGATTCCTGTTGCCGGCAAGTGTTGCACTTCAATAACTAATATAAGCGCTGGTATTCGTCTTTGCCTGCAGCTAACGAAGTACGTAGAACCGTCAGAGCATGTTCCAAAAGCATCGCTAAGTTATGCCGGTTGCGATGGCGCGAAAACTCGCGACGTAGATGGGTATTGGTAGTGGCGCCACGACGACTGAGAGCACAGCAACGACACGGGTCTTCTTCTGGACAACGGGGATACGGGAACACATCAAGTTTCTCGCCCGCAATGACCCGTTTAGCCAGTGTATGGCGGGTAATGTGTTCGACGGACAGATGCCTCGTTTGCGAGGGCTTCAGATATCCAGAGACCATACACACTGAAGGCATCTGAAGAATAATCAGACATTTATCACACATTGATAAGACAGGATACGACCAAGGATAAGACTAAAAAGATAGGATAAGTGATGATAAGAGAGAAACAGGAGAGAGAGAAAAATTAAAGAAACATACACTACGCATCTAGTATGCTATAAATAACCTTTTGCGTGGTTCGTTCACTTACTCTACAACTTGTACAAGTTTGCTAAATCAGCTGCCATGTCAACACTGCTGCGGCTACAACCCTGCTCGTCTTGCGGTTATTATCCGTCTACTCCTTATTTAAAATATATACACCATTTCAGAAATGAAAGAGTTTATGTCACGCACCGTCCAAGTAGGAGATGCAATATTCCCGTCTCAGTTACACGCTTAATCGTTTCAAAAGTAGAGTACCCCGTAATTTTAGGAAAGTGAAGTGCAAAGGTCCACAGTAGAGATATGGAAAAAAGGAGTGGTGAACCTCTGGCCCGCGGGAATTTTTGCCGAGTCAAAAGGGTATCTGGAGAGCATATCGGCTAGAACGTTTTGCTTGCCCGGCCTGTATGCAGTCGTGAAGTTGAAGGGTTATAGGCGAAGGACGCAACGGGCATGGCGACCCGTCAAGTTCTTTGCAGTAATGAGGCCTTTCAATGCGTTATGATCGGTGATGACCTCGAACATTTCGTTCGGATCGCCGATATACGCTCGGAACATTTTTTGGGCCCAGACAACAGCAAGATGTCCTTATTCGGTGGCACTGTAATTGATTCGGATTTGGATAGTATTTGGGAGGCGTAGGCGATGGCTCTTTTTGTGCCATTAGGATCAATTTGGTGAAGAACGGCTCCGAGTCCTACTCCACTGGCGTCAATCTCCACGATGTAAGGATGTCTGGATCGAAATGGGCGAAGGTTGGATGAGACGTCAGTGACCTTTTGATGAGCTCAAAGGCAAAGTCGTGTTCATCCGTCCAAAGGAACGGTGTGTCTTTGTGTGTCAGCAGTCGTAGTGCTTCGGTTTTGGTGGCAAGGTCCGGAATGAAGCGTTGATAGTACCCAAGGATTGACCGGATTTGCTTTTTTTTCTGGCTTTTCAAGAAGTGAAATCGCCTCAATTCATTTCAGGTTTGGACCAATGCCATCGGTGTTGACCACGTGGCCGAGTAATTCGATTTAAGAGAAGCCAAAATTGCATTTGAAATGTTTGAGTGGACATTTTGCAGATCGCTCCAGTCGTTCCACATTCCCTCGGGGCGTTGGATTATCAAAAATTCATCACAAATCTGGATTGTTGGATTAGTCATCTTGAACAGTTAAGTTTATAACAAACAGGAACAAGTTTATTAACACAAAAACTAACAGAATCTCCGAAAAAGCTGAACAAGTTCAAGTGACTGTTCAACTAGAAACGTGCAAAACGATAACTTTGTCAGCAGCACAGGAGTCGTTGCCCACAACAGCCCTCCCAAGAATATGAGCAGCTGAGTGGCACCAGAAGTTTCGACCAGGGTTTGCTGGGGTATTTTTTGCCGGGCGGTACTGAACACCACGTACACTCACGTGCAGCTTTTTTCCACCTCTAAACCAAATAACCTAATGGATACGCGGTTGGAGTTCGAGCGCGTGCTTTTTATTTTCTTCGTGGTGGCTGGTCCACGGAATCCTCGTCAACAGCTTTAACAAGCCAGTTACAGTCACCGGCATCGTTGTTGAAAACGGTAACGCAGTATAGCCAACCGAAGAGAACATTCAGATATTTCTCGGCGAGTTAATTCGGATGAAAAACATCGCAGCATTTTCTAATCATAATTCACTGCCGGCTCGCTGTACCAGTGCAACAACGGTTACAACTGCGTGACCGGTTACAACGGTTACACGCAAGCCTGGTGACCAATGTTGAGTCTATTGACACAAACTGTGCCTGTTTCGCGTTGCGTTATAGACTGACTGCACAATTCTAAACAGCTCCTGTGCACGTCACAGAACCTGAAAAACGCGACTTATAACTAGAGCGGCGCTTATTACACGCACGTACATTTGTACACTGCACAGTGCTACTTCTGGCGCTGCCACCCCGCGATAGTCTCGTCCTGGTAGCAGCTGCTGGCTGCCTTCCAGTGTTCCACTACACATTACATTTCTTTTTGGGCCCCTTTTATTATCCGAACAGCCGTAATATCATCGCTGAAGAGTGGCGGCGCGTCGGTGGGCACCTTTTTGGAGCCTTATTCGGAGTTGTGGCGCAGTTACTCGTCTACCAAACAACTGCCGACACGGATCCTTCTTCTGCAAATGACTGCAACCGGCTTTGTACGGTTCAAACAAATTCCCTTTTAGCAGGTGAATGGATTACGCTTAGCGCGTCCGTTTCGATATTCACAACTGTTTGTTCTTTCTTCTCGGCTGTCGCTTCTGTTCCTTGGAAGTTTGAGGGATGCTTCTTCTGACGGACAGGTGCCGCCGGCTTGACGTTTTGCCTTGCAGATTGCATTACATTAAAGATAATATACAGATATCAGCGATACTGCACTTTGGTCTGATGGAGACAGTTATGGTAGTCAGGGTTGCACTGAGACACTACTCTTTCGAGCAGCTGAGTGCACTCCATGTTGATATGTTATCCGAGACCACGATGCCATCCCCAAGAACTGAGTTGATTCATGGCCGCGATGTGCTCTTCGTAACGTTAATCCCCTGCCCGTAACAGCCGTACATATTACATCACTAACTACTGCACTAACCAGTGCATCGTACTGCTGAAACATACGGATCGCCGTACCCGAATTGCTCTGCATGTAAATGTCAGCTTCAACATAATGGTTATGACCTTGGTAATATTACGGGTCAATATTCCGCAAATTTTTGAAAGTACAAGGAATCCCCATAGGAAATCTTGTTATGAACGAACTCCATCGGAAGCATAATTCGATTTGTCATTTTGTCATCAATTTTGGTAGTATCAAACTGAGCCTGAAAGGTGGTTTGTCAATATCTCCAGTAGGCATCGTAGGAATCAATTTCAACCTTGGGGTTGCTGGTAAATCCTCCCGATGTTCATACAAAACGTACTGAGATCCAGACTTCACGTATGAGACCATTACTGGCACTGGATCGTACTGCTCTTTTGGGACCACTACGCGTTCCGAACGTGCTTTCTAGACTTTTGCTGGCTGTGCAGTATCTATCCTTGTACACACACTAGCGCACGGCCCTACAACAACAGCATTCCTGAAACATTCAGCACAAGAAATGGTTTTTAGCTAGAAGGCAGAAACGAAAGTATCGTTTAAGTAACCCAATTCCATGTTCTGTAAGTATCAGTACGAAAGTCTACCCAAAACTGGATGCTTCCATTAATTCTCTAGGATCCCAGTTTCATGGCTCCGTTCCCGGTGGTCCGCTCTCCGTTCCAAGACGCAGTGTGTACTTTAATAATGGTGTGGGATTATGCCTGTATTGATCGCTTCGTATGTGGAAATGGATTCCCTTCCTCAGCCTATTGCAGCTGATTTCCATTAACGTGTGTTAGGTGACGTTTGTTTCAAAACTTCGTAAGGACCGTCTAATATCTGAAACGCATATTCTAGATCCGCGTAAAATCTGTAGTTCTTCTTCTGGAAAAAAACATCGACTTCCTATAGGCCGGGTTTGCGCTAACTACATCTTATAGTTCACAGACCAGGTAAATTCTGTAAAGGTCACACACTTTTCCAGCACAAAGGCGCTGGGAATATAAATTGCGCTCAGGATTGATGCTCGGCAGGAAAAAGCAATTGTGAGCTTCATTTACATTTCCAAGACTAACAGCAGCCAATTTAAAATGCAGAGTATATTCATGACCAATATCTAACCAAGTATCATACTTCTGCAAGCTTCGGTCATTCGGCTACTTTGGTCTAACTCCAAGGGGCAGTGACTACTACGTAAACCGTTGCGTACTGCTCCAACGTCATAGCGAATCTCTCCTTTATCGAGAACATTTCAACTAAGCCTAAATCTGCATAAAACCAACTAAGCTTATTATTATTTATGCACTGCAGAATAAATATTTTAACCGCTTGTGTGTTTCCCGAACAAGGTCAGCAGTCCACCTTATTGAAATGGACTGGAAGTCGCTTTTCAGGCCGTCTAGCTACTCATTTCAATGTAATTCCATCACAGTCTTTTCAATGTTGGTTTTTTTGGGATTGAGTTGTTTTCGGCGCGGTTCCGAGCGAGTTCTGGGGTCAAAGCTTCAGGTTTTGCGGAAGCACTGGCTTCGAGCTCTTTTATAACTCCTTTCGTCTTTCCAGTAGGAAGCATGGCTCGCAAACGCGCCATAGATTCGAATACTGTGGACTGTAACTTTGCGCCCATGATCCTGCACCTCCACGTGCGGAAAACATTAACGATCAAGTGTGTATCTTCAAAACGCGCTTCGACGGCTAGCGCGGTTCGGGCTCGTAATAGAGATGATTCTTTTTGCAAAGGCATGTCCATTCATGCTTTTCGGGTGGTTGTAATGTTTAGCATCCTTGGACGACGGAAATAAAATTGGAGAAGTGTACAGGTCGACCAGTGTATGGGAAATATTACTGGCCTGGGTTTGCGTAACAGGTGACGCGGTATATCGCAACATGTGAACGTTGTCAAGGAATCAAAAGTCCCAATGGGAAGATAAAAGGTTGTTTGCGGTCAATGGCTGTAGTTGCAGTGTTTGAACGTATCTTTATGGAGTATAGACCTAGCCGGACCACTCCCTATGACAAAGAAACTAAATATGTATTTGGTTCGTGTCATTTTATCGGGCTCGTACAGCACACCAGGATAGCGTCACAAGGTGATGCCAAGAGTTTTCTATGACAATAAAACGATGGAGCGCTCTTACGCTAAGCCAGGTTTTGAACAAGCTGACTGGCACCATTACTGAAACTAAACACACTTGGAGAATCGGTTACGGTTTCGTTAATCAACAAACTTAATAGACTCAGGATGTCCGTAGACCACCAAAGATGTATGTCTAAATGATCATAAACTTGCTTTTTTTCACTGCAGAATTGTAGCATACTGTAGTACCTAACTTTTCTAGAACCTGGAATCCCGCGGCAGACAACTGGGAAGGCGTCTGACTACCTTGACTCAGCCAGTTGCTGAAGGTCCGAAGTCGATGCAGAAAGTCATGGGCTCTTTAGCCGGTGATGAGAAACCAAGCAACGTATAGTGGAGGTTGTCGGATTGTGGCCAAAAACTTACGTGTAGTTTAGTTGTGAAAAGACTATTGCATTACGTTCTGTTGTTATAAGCAGCTAAGTTAAGATGGGAAACTACTTGCCGTCAAAGAGGACACTTATATTGCAACTGGTGACGTGGCTGAAGGGGCGTATGCATTAGCGGGCGACTCGCATTCCAGAAGAATGTTGCAAAGCAACATACCTCACAGTGACTAGCCTGATTCAGAAATCATCGTTTCAGTACGCGATTCGAACTACTTAATCTTTCCAGATTGTGCAGCAGCCCTTCGAACGCTTCCAGAACCTCATCTCCAACCAAGAGAAACCATACAACCTGACCATGGTTCTGAAGAGCTTACGTTCGGCTTCAGCGGGGCTCAGCCGCTCCAATACCGTTTCACACCGGCGAGGTACTCCTATGTTTTACGACGTACGTTATGTCGTCTATGTAAACAAAGACACCACCTCACAGCAGCTCAGTAAGAACTGTTGTGATCGTCCGACGAACAGCAGTTTGTCCATTTGATGGGACTTCGCTGACTGTAATATTGAACCAAATAAAATGACCCTCAAAGCATTCAACGGCGGTAATGCACTTTATCACACAGCGCACAATGATACCCAAAAAGCTCGTTCCTTAAGCCTGGAAAAACTCAAGGTTAAAAAATCTCGATCAAATTAATATTAGGTTTCACCAGAAATAACTCACCTTTACCAGAAGATTATTAGGCGATACGGAGAGAATCACTTAGGACTTCGGTATGCGCTTTCATAAAACCTCGTTTAATCATCAGCAAGGTGTGCATAACTTCTGAGCTGAGCTCGTAGTCAATAATGTTTCCGGCCAGAACACATCGCGAGTTACTCTGCAAATGCTTTTGCAAACCCAACAAGCATCTCATACTTCTCAAACAGTATGTGCCATAAATGAAAAGGGAAATAGCACAAACCAGGTATGACAAACAAAACTATATCGCGAATCCACATGGCACCCACATATTCACTGCTGCGCAACAACTTTGAAACATGATGGTTTTATCGCCTTGCTTTCCTGATCCGAAGTGCTGGGCCATCCGGCATACATTGTAGAAATGTATGATCTGGGTATTCTGCATAAACATTTCGGGATACATGCTAGCAGGAGTAAGGCACGGAATGGGTATCACACATGCTTAAACGGATTCTTTCCAACAAACCTCTATACCAACCGCTCGAAGGCGCCCTTGCGTAACACAAATTCTGCGCCACTTCGTGTCAGTCAGAGTTAGATACTACTTCGCTGACACTGAACAGTTCCTACAATAGGACTGTCGTGGATCGGGATGTGATGTGATGCGTCGCAACAAAGAGGTGGGCAGACCAGATAAGTAAAACAAGTAAAAAGTAAGTAAGTAAACACCAACATCAGGCAGGGGGTTGTTCTGTTTGTTCATGTTGAAAGTTCATTAGCTCAAAATCGCTCGTTTTTTTGGAGGCTAACTTAGTAACTAAGAACTTCGTGAACGATCCTCGGCCGTACTTCGCCTCGCAACGGATATAGATGAAAATCTATGACGCATTTGCGGCTCCGAAGAACACCTGATGGATGTGTCTCACTGTTGTCATAATCATATTGTGGATCACCTATACACGGCTACATGCAATGCTCCGAGTCACATGAATGTTTGGCCTGCGCGGCTGCAGGTCGTATGATTAATTTTTCCATTTTGCAAAAAGTGTCGTGAAACAGGCATTCTGTTGGCGACTGACTAGTTGTCGTTCCTCTAATGTATTCTCGACGGTCAGTGAAACGCCGTTGTAAGTCCATCGCGCGGTATTCCTCGGGTTATAAGAAGTGGTTACCTTTTACGTAAACCCCAGGATCTGCTCCCTAAGCTTGGGCCAAAATCCCGTTTCTCGGACGGTTCCTGAATAATTTTTTCAGCACCTTGCACCTTGTCGGCACACAATACATTCAACCAACAATTTCTTAGAGAAGACCGGCCGGGCGTCAACCAACTGGTATGTTAATGTATCGTGCGCTACAATACTTGCAGTTCACTTCAAATCGGATGGATTGACGACGGGATTGAACCTATAGGGTCATGTCTTATCATGTTCCTTATCACCCCGGCGGCATTAAGAATAAATCGCCTTGATTCAGTACAACTTTGTGGGGTCGTATAGTGTTGCCAAAAGAATTTCGTTTCGATTTTTCTTTCGGTACCAGGTCCCATACTGTTCGAGGTGATAATTAGTTGGAGCGATTTACTAAGTCCGGTTGGAACCCTACAATCAACATTATTATGCACGCTGTTTATTTGCAGCAGTCTGATCCGAAACCGATCGCACATACGTTTGACACAAAATAATGAGCGGATGCGCCTCATAAGTCGATATGGTAATCGGTAAATTGCTCTTCCCTTCAAGAGACGTGTTCTCCATAAATGGAAATGGATTATTTTCGTTGTAGAAAGGTGGCATGTCAAGCATTTTAAGCATCACATCAGCGACAAACATTATGTATTTTTTCATTAAAGATGCGGTAAGTCCACATAGTGACTGGCTGAATGCCTGCTCCCGAGTTGGTTTTTTTGCAATGTTTGATGGGAGCCAAAACAGCATAACTCCTCATCTTGTAGGCTTCGATGTTCCACTGGCAACTTGTCCTAATGCCGCGGAATCCAAATATGAAGGCAGAAAAATTAAAAGACAAGCAATTTCGGAGTTACTCCCCGAGACATTCGCGCTATGTCTGTCAGTGTGTGCTTGTGTGTTCCGTCCGATACACCCATATCCTGGGCCTCCGCCTCCTCCTGGGCTTTTTCATGGGCTGGTCCGCACAGGTACAACGCAAGGGGAACGTCAGTTTCCCTTGCGAGCGGTACGGAAGCACCTGCAAGTGCACGTCACTTGGTGGAAATATAGAAAGCTTTGCTAACCCAGAGCACTGGTCTGTCGTGCGCGAGTTTTGGTGGATCCCCTGTGCGCACCCACATGATAGGTGCTGTATTTATTGACGCTGCAAACAACAAGTGCACATGTAGAACAGTATATATGGAGCATACGTAAACATACTGCCCACCGTACTTATTTCGGATTCAAACGAATGAAATCAACGTATCGGATTGTTTCTCCAAGCTTTTCTTTATGGTACAAGTTAACAGAGTTGGTTTGTCTGCCCGTAAAATCCATTACGGGAATACTAATTACGGACTTATGTTGCGTCCTGTACAGCCGCCGCCAATTCCTGATAATTTCTGCACCGGTCGTCAAGCACGTGCTCCCAGCAGTTCACAACCGTGTGCCCAAAGTTTTCTAAAGCCCCGTGCGAAAATGTGTTCCTTCCAGCAATTTGGCCATGCTGATGTTCAGCTGCAGAGCGTATATCTATATAACAGCTACTGATTTTGCTGATCCACCGTGGAGTATATTAACCAGCACTTGAGATTGGTACTACGCCTTGAGTTTCGTCATCTTTATTTATCAAATCAAGCAGGATTTCGCAAAATACTTAGGAACTGCAGCATTTAACATTTTCTGCATTACGTCATTCATATAACTGACTCTTACAGATGTCAGACTACTTCTGCTAACATTGCGGATTTTCCACAAATTCAGCGATGTTGTTGAATCATCGAAAATATCTTTTCTGACTCCTCTTCGGACTCTTCAGTCCGTTAGTTCAACATCAATGACCTCTCAAATAACACCCAACATCGGTCTGCCCGAACCAAAGCTTTGGCGCCCATTTGCTCCGCATGCTGGCACTATTTCATATTGTGATCCGCACCAACACCGGTCCAACCCACCAAACACCCTCCTGTTTCACGTGACTCTAAATACGTGTTACTCTACAATCAGAAGATTACAACCCAGCGGGAACCGCAATTCTGGAGAGATGTCGTCGTCAAAAATAGCGGCGCGTTCCCGGCCGGGCATGAAGATATGGATTCTATTGTAGAGCCCGGCAGTTTTCTGATGCCGTGCATGTTCACGTTAGAATGGATAGTCCCGGTTGAATTGCGAATGTTGATGAACGTGATGCCTTAACGGCGGCGCTGGAGAAATCTGGCTGGCACCTTTTTCCCCCTTTTTCCTGTAGCGTTTTAATGGTAATAGTTCAAGGGATTTTCTCAGCTTGCGCCAAAACCTAAGTCAGCCTGTGTAACCGCCATCCCGCAATGATATTCTGTAGAGGTTTTGCTAAAAGGCACCCGTCAAGTCCAAAATAGCGTTTTGAACCGCCTTAAGAGACTATCCGATGGTCGCTTCCCGCGTTTTGCACCAATATTAGCGTAACTAGCATTGGTCTACCTTCGTCACCTTTCATTGAACGGTGACGTCTGTAAGCGGACCTAATAACTTTGCTCCCAGTTTACAGTGTATTTTCAAGATACGATTCACGTTTCCACAAACTTAAACGTTCTCTAAGTTTCCTGCGCTAGCACCAACAAATTCCGCATCCCAAAGGTCAACCCCTGTCGCATCCATGCGTACTTATTGTACCATTAGTCTCGCAACTACAACTCCGTGCTGGACGTAGGGTATTTCATTCCGTGCCGCCTGGAGCGAACGCTCGGGTAATCCGCATGCTGCTAATCACAACCTTCTTTGTAGCAGCGAGTTTTTCCGGTGTTCCTCTTTGAAGAGGACTTCCACTTCGTTTTTCTTTGGGTAATGTTTATCCCTTTTAGCCTGGGGTGTCCTCTGACGCCTGTCAGTGTAGTGCAGACGCAATCTGCAGTTCGTCTTGTGATTGACCTTGTACGATAAACTTCCCGACTTGCATCCCGCAACTCTGTGAAACATAGACTGCGCTGTCTGAGCCTTGTGGGGTCGATTTACTTCCAGGATATTAGGTAACTTATATTGCTCATTACTGTTTCTTAGGATATTGCTTGTACTTAAATAAAAACAAACTGAATTGCATCAATACAATTTATTCATACCATCCGCTTGGCATCAGCAAAGTCTTAGATATTAGTTATCTTCCAGGCATGTGTTAATTTTCATTTACGGCCTGGCTATATAAGCCAGACGGTGCTATGTATCGCGCGGGTGTATTTTAGGTTATGTAAGCTTCTTTAGGTATTTATATGGGCGTGCGTGGTCGGTAGAGAATGTATTTGCTCCATAGCAAGGGATGCTATTGGTTGCTTGAGCATGGATTGGTTTGAGCCTACGTGAGACTTGGACATATTAATGTGCGACCTTATCATTACATATTGTGCCCATTCGGCGAATTCTTGTGTTCTTTGTGATAATTTTTAGTTGCTTATAAGAAGGGCGCTTTTAGAAATGTCTTGCGAGGTATCTCGATCAATAATAATATTATCTTAGCTACACAGGATCTTCGCTGGTGAAATTCGCAAAACTGTCCCTATCGGCACCTTAATTAGCGGCAGCTGCAATTTTGTGAGAAACGGCGCCTACTCGACGCATCCGAAGGGTTAGAAATTTTATAAGAGCGCAGAAGCTAGAGCAAGAGTCACTTATCAAAGTTGGTATAAGTTCAGCTTTAACTGGTAATTTCACTTCGCTATTTACTGTAACGACAAACACTTAACAGGTTGAGTGCCACCGCCGATCCCAATAAACCCACTAGGAAGTCACCGTAATCGCATGGATGTTGCGACAGTTGATGAGAAGGCACTAACATGTTTATGTATGGCTAAATTTTCAGCCAGTGGCTATAGGTGATCTGGATATAGGGATAACTGTTTAGACGATAGAAATATTGAATTGATCAACCTTATTCCTAGTTATGAAGTATGTTCCAGGTTCAGGAACGGCCGCCAGGGCGGGCTGATGTAGAGCCATTGGCGATCGAGCTTGCGCTTGGTACCCGCCTGATATCTCGAACGCAGTATGTACTGTCTGCATAACTTCACTCAAGATGCAGCTGATATGTTAGCACTATTAATAATTACTCCATCAAGAATGCGTGGAGTACGCCCATTGTCCTAGCAAAGAAGGATGGTTCGCAGTTAAGCATGTCTTTCTTCATCAAGACACGGAGAAACCTCGACAGATAACGTCACTTTTATGCCTGGTAAAAGGGTAGAGCAGCAAGAGGTCAGCCGGAGCGGGTGCTTGGGCGTACACCATCGCCACAATTTCGGGCGAGGGGCTACGTTGGGCGGCCGTTCGAGCATGGGCATCGGTGGTGCCGCTATTCCGATGCGGATTGCACCGCACTCGATTGTTTCGGGCTTGGAAGGGTTCAATTTCACCAATATGGGCGCCTCCGTCATTCACTTCCACGAAAGCAATGTCCTGTTTTTATCTCCAATCCTGCTGAACATCGCGATCGCTGCCAAAACACAGGTTAATGGTCAAACCACTCGCGCGTATTTCTTAACGAGTCTTTTGTAGTAGTTCTCAGTAACTAAGGACTCTCAGTTTTGGAGCCATTGCGTTGCACGTCTTGAAGCTCATTAGTGCGCTGCTGCGATATATATTTCGACATACTCACATACGTGAAGAGGGTATTTTGAAATGTACGGACCAAGAGGTACGCCGCTCAAGGTACTTAGCGGCAGACGAACTGAATAAAGCTCACACCAGTAAGCGATAGAACGTACCCTGTTGAAAATCGTTGTCTAAAAGCAAGCAATAGTTTACAAACAAAGCATCCAGCAAAGGGAGAATACGGATACGGATAAAAAACATACTTCGCAAACTCGAGGTTGCTGTCTGGACATGTTGATTTAGTGTATCTACTCTCGTTAACCGCGCTTGGTGTTTCACAATCTGTCTCTCAATTAGGTTCACTTCGTCGTCGTCTAGCAAAAGATAAGAATATACAGGAAACTTTCCCGCTGTATGACTGGCCTCTGGCAACTAATTCTTAGCTTCCAAGCGACACTCCTGTCGACCCTGACGCTGGATATGGCCATTTGTAGATTTCGTCTTCATAGTCTTACTTTGCTAAAGTGCAAAATCTTATTATGTGACATAGCCATTAGCCTGGCCACAGATCGACAAAATTCATAAATTCAAGAAGCACGCCATGAGTGGCGACTGATTCCGGCACGTCACAATCTGGAAAGTTTCCAGTCTGACAATCTGAAGTTTCATTTTCCGGATTAGTTGAATATTTTAACAAAATGGGTAGCTTAGAAACAGGATCTCTGTGTCCTTATCAGACCCTCCTTCTGGCTGCAGCCCTCCTCTTCGTGCCTGGTGCTCGCTCCCGACACTCAGGTTGATCGTAGGCGACGACCGTACTATATACGTCAACTTGACAAACCGCATTCGAAATGGCAAAATGGGCAAGAATTCGTCCATGTGTGCAAACGTGGGACGCGGAACTAAAGAGTCGCGTGGACGCACCTGAGCGTGGTGTTTTTGGCAACGCTGCCAATAAGCACCGCACAACACACAGTCAGCAAATCTTGGCCACTCACTGATTTGATCGTTGATCTCCATAACCGCTTCGTGTTTGTGGGAGCGTACAGATAAGTTTCCCGCGACCAATGCTGACCGTCTAGAGTCATCCAGATTAAGTGTACCTTGGTCGTGAATTTGTGGTATTGACACTTGCGCTGGCCCCGGGGCAGGTTTTTAAGCAGGTTTATTTGGCCACGCCTAGGCTGGAAGAATTACCGATGCATCTGATCTTGATCTGAATTACCGGCAATGATTGATTATCCCCGATGCTCGATGTGTGAACCGTATGCGCACGTCTAAATGAAGTACGCCAACTGGCTAGACCCAGTGGATGTGGTGGTCGGGATCACTACCAGCAGAGCGCCGCGTAACAAGCGGACAACGACGCTGTATTGGCCCAATAGCCACAAAGCCCGTGAACGCATTAGTCGACTGTGCTGTACTATCCCAGCACAGTAATATTTTGTTCGGACAGGATGCCAGTGCGCTCTTGCCCCCCAACTTAGACTCCCCACAAGATAAGTTTTGAGAAAAAGAACCACTGACCCGACCGAACAACTCTACTAACAAGGCGCCGGCACGTGAATGGACACGCAAATAATTCTGTTTTTTTTTACATAAATACTTTAAAATACATGAGTAATTAAAAACATTAGCTCGGGTCCATCCGGGTCACAGGAGCGGCGGGAGAAAATCCCAAAGCTGAGGAATGTGTCGTGATGATGTGTCGCATGAGCGTGTACGTGTTGTCGCCGCTGATACCGCCTTCCGCATTGCCGTTACCTAACAGTAAGGCCAGATGCAGTTTCTGCCAATTTTTGACTTTTTATGCAACTTTTTAAAGTAAATGCTCGTGTTCTTTAAGTAAATTTCCTTTATTCGTTCGATAACTATTGCTACCAGTTCATCCTAAGCTCTTCATGGTTCTGTCGCACGTTAACGGATTTAGCAGGATCTCGTATTTTTCGATGTTAAATCACAATGCTTTAATAATTAATACCGAAGCACAATCAACTCCGTGCAGGCTGAACAAATGGAAAAAATACTAATTTTAACAATATCAGACTGCAATACACACGGCCATAAAAGCGGAAGCTCTTTTTGACAATTAAAATGAAAGCACAGAGCGAAAAAACGATAGTGAAACAAATTATCAAAAAATCGCAGAATTTGCAAACTGATGAAAAGACAACCAAAACCGCTTGATAAAACTGTGTTGTTACCGAATGCACCGAGAATACACTGATAATCTCTGCTTTGGGAGATTAAACAGATCCGCTCCATCCGTTTCCGTGCCGAAATTCGTGTGCGTTTGAAGTTCGCTAGAAGGGAGATAAGAGTGGGAGTTTGCGTGGCCTCGAACGTAACCGAAGAGGGCATCCAGCACCCGTCAGCCTTCATCCTGGTTGTTCCATTGGTGGGTCAAAACTTCCGTACCTTGAGAGTGTCCCGAGATGAAGATTTCCTTACCGGGATGCTCCGGATCCTTTCATACACGGAAAATACATCCAGTACCAGATCACATTGCCCCCACGGCGCCCCACTGGACTCGCCATACCCCCGCCAGTCAAAAGTGATGATCGTGAATCGCATTTCCGCAGATTTTCATACAGTTCCACACGTGAACGATGTACGGGTATCTGCGCTGCCGTGGACGTACAGGATGACTGGAAGATCGGGGTGTGTGCTCTGCATCAGGGGCTCTGGGGGGACGCGCCATACTCCAAAGTCCAAGGGTGACGTCGTTGGAGCGAAGATACAGGTTGCCGGCTTCGAGACTATGCAGGGTCAGGTTGCTAAAGTCGATCACGGACTTTGGGGGCCATGACGCGTTGTTGAGGTAGCAGAAGAAACACACAGGCCACGGGAAGAATGCCAAGAGAGACTTCAGCGTCAAATCGGAGATGACGATGAATGACACGGAGATAAACGCGGCAAAAGAGTGAAAATTCAAGGGATAGAGTACGGACAGGGGCAGGAGAAAGAAACGTCATTGTTTTTGGCGATGTTTACGGCGAAAGGTAAAATACTACGGAATCAGTACTGATTCATCGTCAGAATCAGATGAAAAAAAGGCACTTAATTTCACAATGAAAAGCTGCATAAAATTGATAAATGTCAAAAAATAGCAGTAACTGCAGTAGCTTTTGGGATTTCCTCCCGCCGCTCCTGTGACTCGGAGGACCCGAACAAATGTTTTTAATTGCTCATGTATTTTAAAGTATTTATGGAAAAAAAACCAGAATTATTTGCGTGTCCATTCACGTGCCGGCGCCTTGTAAGCTAACACAATCTGAATTCATACATTAGTTTGGCGAATGTCAGTGCGTTATATCGGAAAAACCATATTGTTAGGGCACGCTGGGTGGAAGGAGTCGGTCATTTGCTCTGCCTGAGGTGGGTGCATCTCGTCGACGGTGAACGTGACAAGTTCTCGTCGGTAGTACTGCCATTAGCATTGAAATTTGGGCTATAACAACATAAAAATAACTTTACTAAGCATAGTTGTAACTAAATGTGTCGCACTTCTGGGACAGCAAGAGAGGCTACGCGAAGACGGCAGGTGCGTTAGCTGTACTGTGTCTACTATACTCCACCACTTATATAAATGAACGTCGCTAATGTCAAGGCCACCTAATACTTTCGTAAACTAATTCCCAGCAAAACCCCTGGACACAGATAAAGTTCTTGCAAAAGGGCTCGTATCACTTGGTGACTCCAGATGGTTGCTGATTAATCTACCAAACCAGCACGATTTCCCCCATCAGTCGGGGGTGGTAATCTGGACCGCCATTGCGAACTGCATTGAACACCGGATCAACACAGGCAGTCTGCGTGTTGTTTTCGTTTGGCGTGTTCTCGGTACAGTGAGAACATGGTAGAGAAACGATCGCCGTCGTCTTCTTTTCCAATAATTTTAATTATCAAATAGAATTATTTTGGTTAATAACACGAATCTTACAGAATTTGACATAATATGCTGATACTATCAGCATTAGAAAACATACGTGGTGTATAACTACATACGGGATATGTTGTCATCATTTGCCCTTGATGCATTTGTCATCGGCATCAGTAAAACCATTATGTTATCGTCGCCCAGTGCCGGGTGAATGGCCAACGCAAACAAAGATGCTCGTTATTCTAGCAGGCGATGGAAAGGTGTATTCAGTAGAAAATGTGCGGTTCTGTACTACCAAGGCGAAGAAAATGTATAAAGATCCACGTTGACATGTACGCGACAGCAGAAATTTATCTCTCGTCCAAAACTAAACAGGAACCAGTACATAAACATTACACATGCAAACATCAAGCTGTAAAGTTAATCATCAAAATGAAAAACAAGAATGTTCCAACGAGTTCCGAAAACCATGCATCCACAGAAATTACCAACACCAACAAAAAAAATGGACATTGGATCTGATTGTTCACTAACATTGTCGTATGCCATGAGTAAGTCAGCAAGTACATAGGTGCATTGGTAATATAAACAACACAACGGTATAAACAAGAAATTACCGACACCGAGAAATAACAGCGGGAGGAAAACACGTCCAGAAATTTAACAGAGAAAATAAACAACAGAAAAACGCAGTATTATTCCAGAGCTTCCTTGGCCGTGCGTTTGGCTGGTGGACTACAAAAAGAGCAATGTGGCAGGTAATTACAGCAAAGTTCCTGCCGCACAATCTTAACTTACGACTTCTGTTCCGCCTCAAACGAA
>JAQGAU010001249.1:0-20270 GCA_034698045.1 Paramacrobiotus richtersi | reverse complement strand
GCTCAATCATTTTATAACGTGCTTATATAACGAAAAGTGCAACGAATTACCGCTATTCGAACGCGTGCTATTTCTGGTAACGTAGAAGGGAAGTTCCAGAAATGATCACCGAATAAGTTTTGCAGCCTTAGGTTTCTGCACCTGCTGGAACGGAAAAAATATATTTGTCGAAACCATATTCAAATTGTAAAATTTACCGAAGGCGTTGAACACAGTGGCATGCTGGCTCCGCAGACATGAGTCGGTTAACTGTAGATGAGTGCTGCGCAGCGTGTGATGAATCGCCTACGCATGTAGTGTGTTGCATCTGTTTAATGCTGTTGCACAGTGATCGATATTCAGCTAACGTTAAACCTAAATTTAGAAGCAATTGGTTTTGTTGGTGCACTGTGTTTGTGGATTCTTGATTCGTGCTTCACACAGAAGATGGCGTCCAGTTACTATAGCCGAGAAATGCAGATTGCATGCATCGTCATAGCAAGTTTATTTTGCGATATCAACCCGGAAACCGTTGGCAGTTGACAGCTTATAGTGCCAAGGCACCACTCGCGAAGCCTGTTTTGTGACTACTGTGAAGTCGCTACCAGTGTATTGTTTATGCATCCTAACTTGTAAGCGAGCGTGCGAACTATGCAGAATCATATTGCACTCATTGTGTTTAGTAATGCTAGCTGATGCTGTATAGAGCGTTCTTGTCAACGACTGTGAAAGTTTATTGTTCCTCAACTCATTTTTGCTGTGCATGTGTCGTGGAACGTTCTTCCATTGACATTTCTGGATGAACAGTATATTTTGTATGCACTGCTAGCAAGGTTATTTATGATGCTATATGATTTGTTCCACCCCAAGCGGAGTTACTTACCTCAACAGTTTTATAATGAAAACGATATGCCAATGAAAACAGTAAATGGGTAATGCTGTCTGTTTGCTTACCGGCAGCAAAGAAATTATCCACGATCGACGACCTGCAGTCTTTTCGCCTAGCTTGACAGCGATAAAACTAAAAGTTAAATAAATGTTTTCCTGTCGGCCACAAAAAGTGGCCACGTACTTTAATAGCGTAGACTTTTACAGCAGGAGTACTCCTTTCTGGAACTACGTGTCCACTATGATTGATCACTTTCAAGTAAGACGAGTTTTGCGAAGCTGCTCATCAACACCTCGGCCGGTCGGCTGTTGCCCGTTCTCCGGTCGGATGTCCTGGAGACATGCATACAGTCTAGCCCTCACCTCCATTCTTGTCAGTTTTTCATTTTTCTAGTACAAACAAAAACGCTTTGAATAATTATCTGCGACGTACTTTTCGTGTGGCTCTACACTACAGCTTTCGTACACAACAGGAAAATTGAGCATACCTGGATCCATGTTGTTTTCCTTTGAAAGTTTTCGACATGCCTGACTTTTGTCAGATGCATAATCTACAGCATTTGTTTCTACCGGCGAATGCGTTAGGCACCAGTGCTACCTTAGCCGCTGAGTGCAGTCGTAATTTAGTAACTCGGCTCTTTGCGTTTATCGAGGTTTTCAACCTGGAAACATCATTCACCCGTGGCTATCCTGGTGGGCTTGCCCAAAAAAATAAGATCTTATGATTTGCTTCACCTATACGTTCAAAAATTTCGTAAGAACCGCGAAAAAAACCAACCGATTTTTTTGGTGTTCCTACTGTCAACAGTGCTTTTCTGTTGAATTTTAAACGGGTGTTCGTCCACATTGTTTCTGTCGCTTTAAATTAGTACCAGTATTATTACCTTGTTAACGTGGATAATGTGCGGGCTTACCGTATGCTGAGATAAATTAGTCAATATCAAACCTATGTGAGATTTGCGCACATATCAATACACGGAACCAGAAAGCACGGCCAACTGCACATAATCATGCAGTCCGCACGAACGGGTCCAGTTCGTTCCCTTGCAGTTTCTAGTGTGTTTGGGAAGAAAGGCCTCGCCGAACGGAAATCATGCCGGAATCATAGCACAGAAATGATAACCGATAATTGAACATCTCATATATGAGCTGCTTCGTACCCACCGTTATGCCACATATGGCCGTCTGGCGAATGTTACCTTTCCTGTTAGGCCGGAGGAAAAATAACTTCATCTTCGAGGTTCGATGTTCGAGGAATAAGACGTTAGAAGAATAACTTCATCTTGTACATCGCATCTTGATGATAAGACCTGTGTAAGATATCCAGGATTCCTTGTATTTATCGATTTATGTTCTGTTTGCGGCCTGGCCAATATGAACCAGACCGCGATGTGTGCAATGGGGGTAGATGCAAGAGTTTGAGATTGAAGTTTCAAGAGTATATAGGCGATTGCGAGTTCCGTATAGATTCCTAGCAAGGGATGCTACACCTGTAAATGCAAAAGTACAATTAACCTGTCTACTGTATTGGTGGTCGCAATTTTGGTCAGACGATCACAGCCAAAAGGCTTTCCATAAACCATAGACAGTATCTTTGAAATGCTGGACACGTGAAGACGCCACGGGAGTTAAACTGCAAGCGAACTTTTTCTGTCTGAGAAATACGTTGACTGGAGTTAGCGTTCCGCCTGGAACTTTGTGGACGATTCTAGCAAAGGGGAGAGTTATCGGTATTTGCTGGACAATGTTCAGAGCTGTTTCGTATCCCAGCATCTCGTAACAGGAAAAATATTGGAACCCATCCTGCGCGCCGTCAAAATTGTGAAAGGTATGCAGGGAGAGGTCTAACCACTTGTCTTGCACAAGCAAATGCAGTGTCGATATTAAATATAACGTATACATATTATTCGTGTTATATTGTGAGGAACCTCGCAAAATGGTAGCTCAGCAAATGCTGGGAATTGGGCAACCACTGCCATAGGTAGGAGGCGCGCAAACCTTATCGTTGTTAGAGAGGCACACCTCTCGACTCAGGAGGTAGTACGTTTCTCTGTTCTGTGTGTGCTGTGTCTTGTGCTGTCTGTCTGTGTGCAGCGGGTACGTACACGTGCCGCTGCGTTGTGAGTGCGCTTTTCGATTTCATGCGGCTCGACTCGCATGCTGCGCATGCCGTCTCGCCAGCATTCATTAGTTGACCTTTGGCTCGATCTTGGTCAGATGCTTTTCCGTCTTTCGCCAGCGCTACTGCGCTAGGCCCGTGTTTGTGTCGCTTTACGCCATTAAAGGGCAGATGCCTTTATGTCGTGTGTTTCCGCGTTTCTCCCCTGAACCAGCGACGTGCTGGTTCTATCATCGTGCAGGAAACTTTCAAAGGCTCATTGGGCACCATGCATCAAACCAGCCTCCGTCCAAAGGTGACAGTTCAACAGAACATGTGCCCCGCGGGAATAATCTCGCATGCCACCGTCGAATGCATTGACTATTGGACGGGGTGTATAATCGCAAGACTTGTTCAGCCATGATATTTCAGCAGTATATATCTCAGTCTTTGCTTTAGAATCTTTAGTTCTCTGTCGTTTAAAGCATGAGACGTCTCTTAATAAGCTACCCGTTAAACCGTTTACTAATATCTCGGTAGCCTCCAGGGTTTCCCCAACGTGCCCTGAGGGTCTACCGTCTTCATAGCGTCCGTTAAGTGAGTTCACTAGACTCACTATCTGTCTCGTTGCGTTCATTTAAATATCTCGTCATACAAGAAGTGTAGCCTGGTGGCCCGAAGGCATTCAATAGCAAATCCTGGAGCCATCTCGACCGAGCATTCGTATACAATGACGTTAAAAAACCAGGAACACACAATCGATGTTTTTGGTGATATATAGGATGGGACAATGAGGAATACCAGCAGAACCTACCGGGTCTGAACGCGTTGTCGACGGGGTCCACGCAATTATGAATCTTCTGCTGATTTTCGAAACGCTCATAGAAAAAGTTTAAGTGGACCGATACTGAATACCTTCAGTAGAAGCGGTACTACAGTCGACCAAAAGAAATTATTTCACCGCGATAGATTTAGCCCAAGGATTCCGTCAACTCTGGTTCACAAAAAAGGCCGCGCAAACCCGCGATTTTCGCCGTACGTACCAGAACTTCAGGCAACCCTTCGGCGTGCGTTAACTGCGTTTTGCGCCAAGCGGATTTCACTGCACAATGCATAATCATTTTAAACTGACATGCTTTTGACCTTACTGTGTATACAAGATGAGAAACTTGGCTCATTGAAGCGCCGCGCTCTCCAGCAATATCCTTATCTACCGTGCAGAACGCCACTACCAAGTTCATAGCTACAGTGTTTCACTACTAAAGTAAATCAGATGGCTATCACACAATTATTTCGGGACCTTTGAAACACATTTCAACAATTTTAAACAGGTATGTTTTTGATGCAGACTGCAAGATGATGATGTCAACTGATACAGTAATTGTTTCTCGAGAAATTGTGTATCATGATATACGACCCTAAAATTAAACTGTAATCTTAAAATGCGCAATAAAATAGTTTAGTAGTGTATAGGCTTAAATTATTCGACAAAGTATTGCCAGTCCCGTGAATTTAGCAGAACATTACACGCAATGTGGCTTACCTGATGATGGGAAATGATTCTGGTACCGAAGGTCACGCCAAGGGTGTTGAGCTGAAGTGAACGTTGTGGCTTGCCAGATACGTTGACGTAAACATGGGCTCCCTGCTAGGAATGTTGAGGCGAACGTGCGTCGGAAAAGGTCATGTCAGGAAGTAGGCTATCCGATAAGCAATTAATCGAATTAGTTTTCCTTGCTGGTAGCAAGTTGTAAGGGTGGGAGATTCAATAATACTTACGGACAATGCCGGCTGGTTTACGGCTGCCTCCTTTGAAGGCATTCTTCAAATCTTCACCAAGACTCGACAGGAAATTTTAAACACCAAATGGAGCAAATGAGAGATTTCGCATACGAGGAGAAGGCCCACAGGCAGGAGGTGCTACGGGACGCCGTCTGTCAGAAATGGAAGACTAATCAAGCAAAGTTATATGGTCTCACAGTCGGAGCTAGAGGGCTGTGATGCCTTGAACACAACGATCTTTTGAACGTTCTATGCTTAGTAAGGCCAGCAACTCCTCAGGAAAATTAGGCCGATGTCGGGAAGCATGAGAATTCTGCAGAACTGCGATACGTACCACAGTTAAGGCTTACCAGGTACAAACAACACCTAAAGGTCTTTCGGAGGATCTGTCGAAAGATCTCTCAAAATGGATTCTTTAAACTCCGTGGAGCGGGTAAGCCCGGAAACAGCATGGACAGTAGAATGGAAGTTCGGCATGAAGTGATCATCTACCATGGTAATAAGATCTGCCGAATGGCCGTGCCTACATACTAGTGTGGGAGGAGAAAACCCCAGGCTACGCCAGATCCTTCGTAGCCGCCGATAAAAGCAGTAACAGCTGGCAAGGGTTGCACTGACTGCTGCCATTGCGCTTAGAAAACGATCCAACAATCCGATGAGCGTCGTGTCATGGGGTAGATTTGTCATTCCATGTTATTGTCACGCTTTAACATCGTGCACATGATTAGCTCAATGTCCTACAGCTGTGTTTGTGGTTATGTAAGTGAGCGTCCTGCTTCAGCATAGAATTGCAAAAACATCGAGAACAGGCACAATTGACTGGTTTGCAAAACGGCCATTGTAACAACCATAATGTATTCGCGTTGAACTGAGAGGAAATGCTTCAAAAAAAAATTTTCGCAAGCATAAAATAATTAGTTGTATTAATCATGGCTGGAATCTGAAGTGTGACTCTTACCAGCTTGGCTCAAATTTTATTACAGTTATTTACGCGGCCAAGGGTGACAGCTAACAGCTTTCTGCCATATGCAGGTGCCATAATGATCCTGTACAACACGAGAGTTTAATCACTGATCATGATCACGAACTGCGTTCGATAATTACATATGCATTTACAAATGTCATTCGGTCTTACGCAGCTGCAGGGACTTTCTGGTTCTAATAATGTTACTTTTTCTAGTAACTGGCCAGACAATCCTTCCGTCAATAAATCCGCCTTTCCTTCTCGGTATGCCTTTTGCCCAGCTCTCCTAATACGTCAAAACTTGTTTGAACATCAGTGAAATAATCATATAAGGTTTTATCATAGCATTTTACGTTTATTATGACCTCTTAATTTGTGTTCCGGATACCCTGGCGGCCTAAACTCTGTTAATAACGTAGTTTTTGATTCTTGTCACGTAATAGTGCGCGGTATATTTGCTCTGTGATACCACGCCAAGGCGCCGTCTTTCAAGTATAGAGGTAACCGGCCCAAGACTTGCATTGGCGATCAACGCTGCGCCAGAATCTTCGCTACGGTCTTACAGGTACAAAAGGCCTGACACTGGAAGTGGCACATCAGTCGCCGATCCGACCTGTCCATGATTACCTGTTGGACTAACTCATCCCATCAAGTGGCTAAACACTGCTCTCTGGGGATGATTTGCATTCATGGAGTTGCTAAGTATATCTAGAAGTCGATATTCTGCACAGAACATCGTATGATAGGACAGAACAGCACTTTATGAAAGGTTTAGTTTCGAAATTTGTATGTCCGCAGATGGAGTCTTCCTTTCGTGTTGCCAGGGCACCTCCATGCAGGCAAATCGACAGAGCTTTACCACTTCCGTTAGAGTAAACGGCGCTTAAGTAAGGAGGCACGAGTTGCCGGTAGATCGCTGAAGATCGTTGAAGATCGCTGAAGATACTGCTCTCCGACACACAGCAAGTCCGGACGCCGCCCGTCACAGGACTAAGTTTAACGCCCAATGGCTCAACAACCAATTACGCTCAATCAACTCCCGTGATCACCAAGAGATCCCACGCTTCGACGCAGCGTGCACCATATTTACTCGTGTATATATCCACAGTGTACTTTACTTTATCTTTATTTTTTAGCGTTAGTGAACTCTTAGTCACCTGTCTGCAGAAAGGGGACATTAGGCAAGCAATCTAAGACAAACTGGAGTCGCGTTGCGGACATCCAGATGCTCAGTTTGGTGGACTTCCAACCACTGAAATGGGTCTTCTTCTCGCTGGGTATTTCGAACGGACAACAGTACATGATAGCTATAAATGTATCCTTGCAGTCCATTTTTAGGAATTCTTTTACTTATGATTATGCGAACTACCGTAGGCAGGAAATCCTTGGAGCACAAGGGACGCACTCTCCCCTAGGTTGCACCTTGATCGCACTTACCTCCAAGTTCTCTATGCATGGTTGGTACATTTCCTCCACTGTTCGGGTTCGGGCAACGCCCGCCGCACTTTCACATTAATTATAAATAACATCGTTCCTCATTTTATGAGTA
This sequence comes from Paramacrobiotus richtersi, assembly GCA_034698045.1. Taxonomy (NCBI): domain Eukaryota; kingdom Metazoa; phylum Tardigrada; class Eutardigrada; order Parachela; family Macrobiotidae; genus Paramacrobiotus; species Paramacrobiotus richtersi. Next base: position 13,010 of record JAQGAU010001249.1, on the reverse strand, counting down.
AAACATAAATCAGCGTGAATTTCCATTCTTCAAAAATAATTTGTCACAAGGCTGAGTTACATTCAACATTCTTACCGCGATCGAGTTAGCTTGGGAAGGATGGCCTGTAGAAAAAAGCTACGATGTGATGAAGATGCTCGTATCTTGGGTGCTTAGGAGATTTTGTTCTGAATTTGCAGTGTCCAGATATACATATCGAATTGGACAAGTCCCACGGGATCATCTTCATCCAGGGGACGTGTCAAGGATTTCGCATATCACCCATGATAAAAACATGCCCTTAGAAATTAGTGCAACTGTGCGAAATGTGTGTAGAAGGTAACGGGTCTGAATCGAAATGTACTGCTAAATAAGGACAACGAATCTGGCCGCTAGCAATGTTTTTCTCAAAAGTAATGTCCATGACTAGCACCAATAGAGTGTCGCTGTGATGCCTGTGAATGATGCAGTTGATAAGAAGGTTTGAGTGTCCAAGCCCAAATACTTTTATCTTTTGACGGCAACTTATTGTGGCCGTAACGAGCAGCGGCAGGTGTTAAGATAACAGGGTAGTCTTTGCTGGGCGGCTCGCGTTGACTGAATGAAGCGGGACACCGTGCCATGTGCTCACCGCTTTACTATCGAGATCCGGCTTTTCTGCATCTGGTCGGAGAAAGCACAGAAAAACCTTGTAAGAAAGAAACCATCGTTGAACAGCTTCCGGCCTTTCTGCAGCTGTTCCTTGTCGGTAACTTAATTGACCCCCGCAAGATGAGACTAGTAGATTTCATGTGTATAGATGGCGTACTCGTCAACATTCGACAGCAGGTCAGTGAAGGGATCGTTCTCCAAGATCTTGATTCTTCTGAAAAGTTTCCTTAGAGAAGGCATTTTTACCTATGTAGAGAGCTACCTATGCGATTTTTCAATCTAGCTGAAAGCTTTGTTTTAATAATTACAGCTAGGATTCCGCATTTCTCGAGCAGTTTTACGATATCAGGATGGTTCACGAAGAAGTCGAGCCGCTCAGGGCTGTTTAGGTTTCGGTTCTGTCATTATGATGAGACCTTTTGCCCACGTGACCGTATTGAGCGAGGACTGCAGTCACTGCAAGATGAATAGCAACTGCCATAAAATAAAATACGATCACACAGATACGTTCACGCAAGTATGTAGTGGCTGCTCAGACTACGCACCGAAAACGATAGGTTGCAACGTTGGTCGCTGCGACTGTCGGAATTTGATTTTGAACTTATACACCGAGCATGGAAGGATAATGTTGACGCCGATGCACTATGAAGGAACCCACTAGTCCCTGAAAGGATTAAAGATGCAACTGTCTCGGCGTTCACCGCCAAAACAGTAGACTTACGCTCTGAACAACTGAACAACGAGTTCTGCTTACGAATAATTTACCTTTTAGAGGATCTAGCGGAGTCATCCACAACCTGAGTGAAAAACCTCAGCCGATGTTACGGATGTGGAAAACGTGGAGTTAATGTGTCCTGGGTGTCGAAAAACCAGCCGAACTTTGTCTTCGGCGCGCACTTGGTGTGTGTGGAAGAGACAGTGGAGTAGCTCCGTGTAGAACTCACCCAACCAGTACAGGGCTTCCGGAAATGACATGCCTTCGGAATTTATGTCATGTGATAAACAGTACGAAACCTCTACCGTCCGGAACATTGTTCCGTGGGTAATTTCTCGGGAATTCGTTCACAAGGAACAACATCCTGCAACACGATAAAGGGTTAAACCGAAGGAAAAGGATATATTTAATGATTGAGCGTTGGAACCTTTTAAGCGCGAAAATAGATTTTAAGAGGAACCAGAACAATGTCAACCAAAAAAAGTAGACAAAGAAGGTGCGACGTGCAAAACGGAAATTGACTGATAGATAAATCCTCTTCCACTGGCTGAGGTAAATAAAACCAAGTATCAGACCATCGTCTTACCAAAAACAATGTGGATTGACGTGCTACGCTCAGTTCATGACTCTAGGGCAAGACTAGCCCATCTGGAATTTGCTAAATGCATAGATGTGCCGACTGAACGGTTCTTATACTCGTCAGCTATGTCGTTTGTGGTATTTCTGATTCTAGCATTTCGAATGAACCCCGTTTGTAGGAGCTCCTAGTCTTCTGCTGTATTTTGCCAACCCATATTCTAAGGATACATTCTCTAAAACGTAGTATGCTTGGGTCTGTTATAGCTTGTCTTTAAGGAGTTTTTAAAACCACCTGTACATTCTCATTGCGTGTTGAACTGCGACGTCACGGATACCGTTATTTTCAGGTACGAACAACGGTAAATCCATCACGGGTCCTAACTAGCCGTTGTCGTATACAGTGCGTTGTGTAATGAATAGATGTCGGTATCCCAATGCGTCAAAGTTTTAGATGCCGTCCGCCCCGGCAGATGAGTATGTAGCAAAGAGATGAAAATCCAGTTTATGAGGCGATGAATCGGATCTGCTTCCGACCTGACATAATAATGCAATCGTTAATGTACATTGATAGTTCATGTAGCGACCTTTGGTGAAGCTCTTGCCGAACAACTGCTTGGCATAACATGTTTGTAGGGGGTGAGGGGGGTTTATGGTTGATCATTGTAACGTTCCTAGCTAAGAGTCCAAGTAAAACCAGCAGAGATTGTCCGCGGTAATTCTTTAGGATTTCCGTCATGAGTTATAGGACATTTCCAAACCCTTACTAACGGATCTAATGCTGGCATTATCCCTTGGTTTTGTAATTGTGGCCGTACCGTAACTCTTCGTGGATTCGGTTCTTCCATATTTGCTTGTTGGTATATAAGGGATGTATGTAGGCTTAAACAGTAACGGTTAAAGTGAATTCCGAACTGCGTTTCCGCATTTTCTCGTTTTCCTTTCAGAAAGCTGTTCCAGCTTATGCATAGTAGCAAAAGCAGGAGATATGGAAGGCGTTTCTTCGAGGGGACCTTATTACGGATTTATTGAGTCATCATCGGAAAGTGTTCCAACTATCAAACTGGACTTCGGTGACTCCGCCATAAACGACACCCGCAACACCGGTCACAACTGCAGCTGTGCCAATTTTTGCCAATCCCTCATACCGGGCGGAAATAAACGCTGCCACTCGTATCGAGGAAATCGACCCGAATTTGAGAATATTCTTCGATTTTGTGACAGATTTAATCCAAAAGAATCATGGTACTACTTTATAAGACGCTGTTGTCAGCCTTTTCCAAGATACGATGGCCTTTGACTGTTAAGCACAGTTACACCTCCAACCTACTCCTTCGAAGGGTTAATGATCCTTTTTAATGCAACCCCCGAGTAACTTCTCCGAGAATCGCAAACAGTAGATAGCGGCTTGGTCCGCGGCATGTATCATGACTACTGCATGAACACCAAACGCATAAACGGAGGAATCCTACTCGTAAAATGCACGCTGTACTTTTTGCTTTTCAGACCGCACAAATTAGAGTCTTTAATAAAATAATTTTGCGGATATTCATGATTTAATAGAATACTGACTAACAGAATACTAACTTTCGCTAAGTTTTTTATTTGCTAAAGACTTACGCCTTTAGTTGGCCCATCGCCAAGCATGTTCATTTTACCATATTTACAGTATATCTCACACATTCAACAATATACCCGTCATTGTTTATATTTCAGCTATGGAGATACCAAAAGTTACCGTTTTGACATGTATATTTGGTCACTCCATATTCGGTATAAGAAAATCTTCTTGGCTAACCCGGGCAACTACCAGAACAAGGTGGTGCCGTTCCGGCTATGTACTGCTCATAATGTATTTCAACACATAATGAACTCCGTTCTATCGGGATATCTGTAGAACTTCCGCATTGACTATATAGACGATATGCTAATCTTCTGCAGAATGTTTGAGCTACATCTTGAACACCTCGATAGCCGTACAAAGACCACTAGATGCTAATCTTTTGTTTTCAACATGGCCGAATCAAAATTTCGCTTGTTTCAACATGGCCTATGGGTCATCTCGACAATTTCCCAGCTGTAAATTGCAACGGTTTGCTGGATGCATGCTCAGAATTAACGTACGTAACGGTAGTTGTTGCGCTCTTTAACGACAGAAGATGTTTTTGATGAGATTTGTATTCAAATTGTTACGTTGCATGTTGGGTGTTACATCTGATAAGTTGAGGTGATATTTCGTGGACAGTATAAGAAACCCTGATAATTCTGACCTGTTAATTGCAGGATTAAGAGGTAGTATTTATATGTTTGTCTTAACTGGATCACTGACTGCAGAATCGGGAAGAGTTGCATCTCGTCAGGAATACTTCGGCGGCAGGTTGAGCCTTCAGTGAGGACATTTTTCAAGTTATCGAAGCTCAAACCTGTAAAGAAGTTTTGCAATCTCACGCGCCCGTACATTCTTGTCCCACTAACTAAATAGCTCAGCAGTTACTGCCAAGTACAGGTTTACGGCACGTGTTTATGGCATCTTCTGCAGACGTTCGCGAACAGCATTAGAATCTGGGAAGTGACTCTTAATAGGTTGAGCTTGCTGTGCATCGATTTCGGCCATGACTGGTGCTTGTGAGATGGGTGATGATTGCTTTCATTATCAGGAGGAATGGGAAGAATTGTGAAACTTTGGCATACGATGCAGTTGGATAGCCTGATTTTCATTTATACAGTAATCGTGGTAAATTCCGCTGCAGAAACCGCCGGCAACTGGCTAAAAGTCTTAAAATAGTTAGCATCCTTTTGAATGATATAATTTGTAGTCGGGCCTACAGTTTTCAAGACCTTCGCGGGCGAAAGAAAGAATTTGATATGTACAATATCATGTGCGTCAGCGGAAAGGCGAATTACGACCAGTTCTTTTTGTTAAATTTGTCTTCTTTTTTATTTCTTCGTTGTTAGATTGCGCCTTTTTGCTGGTCCCTTTTCGAATGAGGATCGGTGTAAGCGCTTGCGTTTGTCGGGTTCGGCACTTACAAAAAGGGGAAACGACATTTTCCAGCCGCTTCAACGCTTGTACGTTTCGCTCACAGCGAATTGGTTCCTTTACATCATTTACGTATTTTCCCAATAAAAATTCAGTCAAACTATTGCTTCCCCGGTTCGCTGCCGGTAGCAACCGCTTCGGCGACGACCCATTTCTGTAAGCTTTGCCTCCTACATACGTATGTATGAGTGTTGATTGTTTTAATCGTGTGCGTTTATCGATTGTATTTCTTGGTAGTTTATTTTTGGGCGCATCCGAGTGCCCCCGAACACTCGGGATGGCGCATACCGATCTTTTTGACCCTGAACCTCCCAGAAGGTTCAGGACCGGTTTATGTTCCTTTATAAGCCCGATGCAGCCATGTAGATGTTGTCAGTCAGATGCAGCAGTCAGTCCTTTCCTTTATGATACTAAAGCCCTTTAAGATACTCCTGTTCCGCGATATACCTTATGTATACCCTAGTACGCCCCACATTCCCTATTGACTTTATTTTGTTTGCTGGTTTGTAGGATGTGGTCATATTTGGCAGCAATCAAAATGTCCCACGAGTTGTATACCATACACGAACAGTCACAAGACCGCTGTGCACGGCATACGCGTTCACCTTGCAAAAGTTTCTCCACCTGGTCACGGTAACGCACAGGGATAATGCACCACTGTTTGTACGCTCCGACATTACCAAAGACGCACACACTCGCGGATTAAGTGTACAGATCTTCTGTGTGTATGGGAAACGCGGAATAGTGCCCAGATACATAAAGGTACCACGTCGTTACGCCGCTGTTAGGATCTTCATCCCGAATTGTCTGAATCCGGCGCAGATGACAATCTAGTGGCTGCTCGAATCCAAGTCGTTGTCGTCGTTGTCAGTCACTGTATCGGAATCACCGGTTTATTCCTCCACGTCACTGGATATGCTGTTTGTTTCCGACTTGCTAATTCTCGCGTCTAAGGAATCTCCGACGGTAAACTTCTGCAACCAGAAAAACGTTACGTTTTGGCTTACACGAGCCGTACAGCGCCTACTGTTATTTCGCGCACGTGGCAACGTTACCTCAGCGACCAACGTTTAATTCAGATTTGTATTGAGCGTACTAGTCGGCATAGTCGCATAATATACCAATTCTTAACACAAGCAACAGGACAACGCACATCGGTAGGATTGGAATAAAATATAGTGTACTCTAAGCTGTGTATGAGAGCTGCAGGCTGCAGCACACTAGAATGTAATATTTTTCATTATTTTGTGCAGTAACCGCGGGCGGGAGCGTAACACCAGTTATCCATGGGGTTTTTCAGTTCCGAGGCCGGTTGACAGTAATAGATTGGCTTTGCAACCACTTTATATGGATTCCTGCAAAACGATGCTTAGAACTAGCCCGCACGCATACAACAAACTGGTACAACAAGGCAGGAATACAGCGATAGATCACGAATCTGGTACCGAACCAAATAATAAAATTCATGAATACTGCTTTAAATGTGTGCAAAAAAAGCAAAAAAACAAAAGAAAAGCGTCTTAGGTGTCCTGGCGCCCTTAGGTAATGGTGAGAATAAAATAAATATGGTTTTCTATGCACCCGCCTATAGGGCGTAGCGACCTTACTGCAACGAACTTTCTTCGTACTGTTCTACAGTTAAAGCCAATTGACCAATGAGGTCCTGTTCCCGGCGCCTCACGCTGTGTCAGTCTGGTATTACCCAGTTGGACATTGTATTTGAAGACTATTCTATACTCGCCCGCTCACGGTATGCTGCATGCTTCTCTGCCCTCCTCCCTCCTGGAATGCGAGTTTCCCCCACCCGAAAGAGAGGCTACAGTTAATCATGGTTCACACAGAAGCAGCGTTTTCATCCTTTTCCGGATAACAGCAGATGTTTCCATCCACCCCGTGCGAAGATTACAGTTATGCTTAGCAACCCGCGCGCCTGGTGTATAGGACCCTAAGAGGTACTCTGAGACCTTGAGGCCAACTGGATCGCGGGACAGCAAATCTTTGTCCTATCACTCTCACGCGTAGCAGAATGGTCCCACGACCTCCACTGCCCATTTTGTCTCCCTCTGCAGAAGGTTCCTTGCCAAACGCACAACACGAACATGTTCCTGTGAAACTGCAAAAATTGGCCCGCTTTTTGAAGGTTTTTCACCCGGCTAAGGCGTAACACTACGCCCACTTTCTGTGGCCCTGTGGTTCCAGTTCTACACCAGCCACTGGCGTTTTAAAGGATTACTTAACCCCATTCCCACACTCAGGGGTCCTTGTGTGGGCTCCTTCTTAGGGCATAGGCTCATTTTACAGCGAACACCTGTGATATGATGTCGATGCACAACACACTCCTGATGTCGACAGTTTTGGATCGCCAACTCAATGCCTAGGCACCACCACAGTTAGCTGTCCTCCAACTGAAGGTATCACGATAGGGGGTAGTTGCGTTTTGTATGGTTATCTTCGTTTTATAATAAATCGTCTGGTAGCAGAACTTATTTTGCCACTTCTGGGTTTTCAGAGTCAGAGCGGTAACAGGTACTGGGAGCTTGTGATGTGCATGCCGCCATATAGGATTGCGAATTTAGATATCCCCGTTTATAAAATGATCGAAAGCCAGCGGCAGCCCTGTAAAATCAACTGCAGAATTCCGAGTAATATTTGCTTACACTTTGCAAAGATGAAATTAGAGCCTCCTTGATTTTATTTCAGAAGGGTAATGCTTGCTGTTCCAAAGTGACTGGAGTTAGTTGGGTTAATAGTATTTGTAGTCCACCGCTTTGATATTTTGTGTGCAGGAGTACTTGTACTTGTAGTAGTCGAAATAGAGACTGCATATCTTTATCATATAACGTTTCTACAGAAAACGATTTCAGGAAAGGTGTTTCAATTTTAATATATTGAATCGCTTATTGATATGCTACAGTAAAAACCACATCATACCTGTGGCGCATTGAGTTGCCTTTGGTCCTGGTACCGCACTCCTTCGCGTGTCTTGACACATTGCGTATGCTTCGGTTTTAAGAAGTGATAAATCCATAATCACTTAATCACTAATGAAATGGGCTTAGAAACCATGTGGACAGCTAAGGACCTGTACCGAACCGCCTTGGACAGTTAAGTGTTTCCACCGTACCGCACCAAGACTACATTTCTGAGCATTTACGGCAATGACTCGCTGACTTCAGAATAGAACACATGCAGGCGCCTTTATAGGCGTAGTATTCAGGATCCTTCCTGAACTGCACTGTTATAAAAGATTTAAAGGATTTGAAGTAAAAGGCTGAAATATTGGCTTGCGGGTTGAATCCACATTGATGCAATTGTTGACCTACATGTTGCTCTACGTTTCTGATGAACTGTATTCTGCAGGGGTCACTAGACCATTACCAACTAAGTCCGCTTTCGCATTAGCTTTTCCGTGTGCCAGATCGGAATGCACTTGATTGAAAAATGATTGGCAGAATTGCACATCGCTGGGATCGGGCTCGAAGTCGGTCGCAATTGTCTCCATCCAACACTTGTCGAAATAATTTTTTGCTACATGGAGGTTAAGTTCATGATTGAAACCGGCATATGCAGCTTTGGGGCAAGTTAAAATCAGTTCTTCTTCGATCTACAGCGTTCAGTACACCCGAATTCCGGCTGCTGCGAGTTTTTCGGGGTAGCAGAAGTTCGCCTTGTGACTAAGTCTCGCGCTTGTGCGCTAATAGCTCTGTCGTCGATTGCGTTCAGAAATAAAACCAGCAGCTGGTGTTCTTCAGAGGGAGAGACGTACCATTTCTTAAGCGCCTTTGGCATGGATGCAAAAATTAATCAATGCAAATCATCCATCCTTAATATGCAACGGGAAAATTGAATAATGGCTGGCAATGTGCGTTCGCCTGGTATTAATGCCCAACGTCTCCTTGTTGTGTTTCGCCGTAATTATGTCGCGTCAAATAAACAGCAATTTTTTCAGGTCGATTTGCGGAAAACAAGGCACCGTAATACATAGAAATACTTTCTGAGATTTTTGCCCAAGAGTCTGAGTTATCCACCCAATTTGGATTCGCACTCCGTGGAGTCCGTGTGGTGAGAATTAGTACATAGATTCAGTCGGCTAGCGAGCGAAGTATTTCGTGCGCGTCTCGTATCTCGCAGTGGGAACAATTCTTGGTTTGGGTTTGGCACTCATTCTTGCTGCGCATTTCTCTGTAATGCTGACTACTTGTCCCGAATAATACTCTAGTGCCTACAGGTTTTGGAAGATTGCGGAAATATTAGAATTTATAGATGTTTCCTTAGGTGTTATAGTCTGCATCATAATCGCGTGTACCTTCTTCACCGGTGCAACACCTCCCAGTTTCTGCTAAAATTCCTCCAATAATATGCGTTGTATAACCTGTCAGCCTTGTAAAACCCCGTATTTGTGTCGGACGTTGATTCGCAGTCACGTTTAGGCAGCACAATTATACGCGCACAAACATAAGCATACAATGTCACCACAAAAGCCGGAAGTCGAACAAGTAATGCTTACTGCACGAGCAAGGTGGCAAAGGTCAGTGATTCGTCGTTGCAGCGCATGCAGTAGTACTTCAATAGGCTAACATGCTTCTGTCACAGGAGATCCGAAATTGTTCCAATGAGCCTTATATTATCCGGAAAGGAAAGGAGACCATGTCCATCCACGAGTTTCTGAACCTCCTCAACGATGGATCCATCCAGAATATGCGAGGACAAGGAGTCAAAATTGCGCCACCCCATTGATAGTCCTACCTTCGTCGGTTTATGCTGACCCAAGTTTGTAACGTAATATTGGCGGATATTTGCCAATGGGGTTCCATTATACAAGAACCACCTGAAGTAGACGCTTTCCCCCAGATTGTGGAGATGCGACATATGTCCCTAATTGTTAGCGTTGATGGGATCGAAAATCTGACAATCCAGGAATCCATTCCCCAGCAAGCCCACGAACCGGGTGAATTTTGCGTTTAGAGAGCGTAATTACTTTCGTTATTGGAACCCATTTCGAGGTCTGGTCCAGCGTGAAGTCTCACAACGCAAACTGTAGGTCGTCAGACTGGGTTGCAGTCAGCCGTACACAAATAAACTTGTTGTACCCAAACTTGATCACATGGTATCGATCCCAGTCAAAAGCGATTTTCCCACTGACGAATTTTCGTTTGATTTCTGCTTCCGGACTGAGAACCGGCAGCGGAGTCGCTGTGCTTGATCTTGCTGCACTGGAGAAAGGATTGAGGCCGATTACTTCCTCTGGTCTAAGAACCATGTTGCTAATGTTTGGGATGCTGTTGAGTGAAAAGCGTAAAAAAGGACAACTGGTTCATGAGCAGTGTTCGACGGCAATGACTTTATATACCCATAGACAAGACTCAAACGATAAACATCCAACCGAACGCTGTTCAGATCCCAGACTTCTGAGAGATGGGGCGTATTTTGGGTCTGAGAGATTTGTCAGAGGCGTGGCAAACGTCGTTACGCTAGTGCAGACTCATGCCGGAATTGTGGCAAATAACTGCGCGCGAAGCCGTGAGCACGCATAACGCTCCTGTAATAGCAGAACGTTATATAGTTGAGCTCAGAGATTTCCGGCTGGCCAGGATGTCAAGTTCACAAATTTCATAGACCGGAACGAAACAACAGTGTGCGAGCATATGCTTCGTTTATCATATATCCGCAGAGCTTATAAATGCGCAGATCCTGTAGTGGAATGATGCTAATATTTTGTGCACATTTATCCGGACCATGTCTGACTTACTTGTTGAAATCGTGTACAGTATGCGTAACCGTGAGCGTCGCAATGTTGCGCCTCGAGGCGACTATGTTGAATTCGATCGCGTCCCGGATGAGATTTTCGCGGCGGTAAGGCAAGCAGATGCACGCTGTCCGCAAATACCGAACGACCGCCCGGCACATCTTCGATGTGCAACGGAAAAACTGAATAGTGGCTGGCGATGTCCGCCGGGTGACAATGCCCGACGTCTCCCTGTTGTGTTTGACCGTCATTATGTCACGTTAAATAAACGACAATTTTTACATGTCGATTTGCAGAAAACAAGGCATCGCAATATGTAGAAATACTCTTCGAGAATTTCGGCCCGAGTCTGAGTTACTCATCAACCTGATTTGGATTCACACTCCATGGAGCCCTGTAGGCAGAAAGGTCACATAAACTAGGTCGGCTAGCGTGCGAAGTATCTCGTGCGCGTCACCTAGCTTGCACCGGGTTGACATATCAGATTTTACAGCTTTTTCCTGAAGTGTCTTAGGCTGCATCATAATCGCGCGTACGTTCTTCATCGGTGCAACACTTCCCTGTTTCCGCTCAAATTCCGTCATCGAAATGCATTCTATAACCTGTCAGTCTTGTGTAACCGCCTATTTGTGTCGGAAGTTAGTTCGCACAGTCACCTTTGGGCAGCACAATTATACGTCCACAAAAATAAGCATGCAATGTCACCACAAAGACCGGAAGTCGAATGAAAAATGCTTATTGCGCGAGCAAGTTGCTGTACAGTATATATTTCCCAGTACTATTGTTAGGGAGTATTGCGTTTGTCTGGACAGGTTGTGATAATTACTTACTTTCCTCAATGTCCCTTTCAGTTTCTCTGTTATCAGCTTTTTTCAGAAACTGCCAGCGGCTCGGTTTCGGTGGCCGTTCTGCTCGTGCGGAAAAATCACAAGGTTTTCTTTTGGCGCCATCAGCAGGATGATATAATTCTGCTGCATTAGCTTGAAAACGCTTTTTCGGTCGAGCCACATGAGATTAAACTGACTAAGGCTTACAAAAAGCACAAGAAACGCTATCGCAAGCTGTATGTAGATGGGCATGAAATCAAACAACCTGGATGGGGGCTCGGACAATAAAGGCCTAAGTGCGTTTTTACCGAACATGCACTGCTTTATATGCGATATGATTTTCAGCTTGTTCGAGCTGTTGTTAATCCGTCCTTACGCGATACTATAGATAAATGACAAAGAAAGAGGGGGTTCCTGTCCGAGAAAGGGCATGATCTTTGCGATGTTATCTGGATGCATCATTCTCTGGAGGCCCAGGATGTGGAAAATTGACGATTATATCTGCAAAAATTTAGAACTGAAACCAAGCGCAGCGAATTCTGTATGTATAGCTAGAGATTTCAATAAAATCATTAAAATAAACCACCGGACGCGGAACTCGGTTATGTCACAAGAGAAGATCATTTTAAATTTTCTGGGTTTGCTCAAGAATCATAGGCTAACGGCTAACCGATATTCGTACCAACGGTTAGCAACTGTTAATGTATATTTTCTTGTCCCCTAAGTCTTAGAAATTCTGTAGTACGGTCCCTCTTTGATGCACACGGTCTTATTTGAAAATCGCTATTTTAGACAGTGCTTCCTGAATCGTTACCGCTTCGAATAACTCATACCATATCGATGCAACGCGAATTGCATCTGAACCTCTCTGTGGACGTGGGGGAAAAAACGCGGAAATAGGCTGGGATCGTTGGAGCAGATGTTGGCCGCTGATGTAGAGAATTACGATTGTAGCCTTCAGTGGCCGCGATGGAAAAAGGGGTCATTATACCGAAAACAGAAAGTTAGGCGCTTAACACAAACATGTATAAGTTTAGAATTAATGTATCGGGTAGTCTATAAAGCTGAAGAACCGAAACCACAACAACGATATTACAGACGCGGCAGCGGACGATGGTCGACAGGAACCTCGCGGCTTTCTTGCAAGTATCCTGCAGGATGATTTGGACAGTTTGAGTACCTGGATGAGTAATCATCAGCTATCGTTTAATGTTGTGAAAACGGTTCATTTGTGCTTTTCGAGAAAACGAACTGTACAAAGTAAAAACAAGTATTTTTTGTCTGGTTCCGAAATTCCACAAAAAGATCACGTTAAGTATCTCGGAGTGTTTGTTGATCGCGAATTAAAGTTTAAGCTTCATACCGACTCAGTTATTTCGAAATGTAATAAAAGAATCAGTTACATAAATTCCGTTTTTCGTAAAGTTGATTCAAATGCGCGCTTATCATTGTTTCAGTCTTTGGTTTTCCCACTTT